>JALIGW010000002.1:183293929-183533929 GCA_023053685.1 Diadophis punctatus similis | reverse complement strand
CATAGATGGTTCTGCAGGAAGCTCTCCATGGTGCTGTTCTTTGCTAACTGCTTGCTCTACTTGTGAATTTTGCCTGGAATTGATTCCTGACCATTTATCTTTATAAAAGTTAAAATCCCGATCCCATTCAAGATGACTAGGTAATAACAGCACATTACAACTTCCTCAATAATCAATTAATTTGTACTTGTACATAACTTTCCAGTATATTTTTGCTTGTCAATAAATACCAATAATACCAATATTCATATACACACAAAATAATCCACACATTACAACTGAATGTGTCTAAAAAAGATATCACACCAGCCTATTTTAATGGGATAAGACAATCTATTACTTTTGGGTTTGGTATAGGACAGTTGCCCCCAACCTTTTGGGCACCAGGGATCAGTTCAGGGGAGAGAGTTTTTTCCATGGACCCGAGCAAGTGTGGTTTTGTGTGCTGCTTGCATCCTGCGAATGGCGCTTCGCTTGTTTGCATGGCCCGGTTGCTGGTTTCAGATGATGGAGAGGCAAAGATTGAAACTAAATAAAATATTACAGTCATTAAACAAAAAGAGTAAATTCCTCAATGACAGCTCAATGTAACTCAAATTGGACAGGAAATAACAATGTCATTTTCCAGGTGCTTTTTGCCAAAGCTATAAGTGATCAACTCAGATTTGTTTAGAAAAATTATTTATTTATTTTGAAAATTGATATGGCTGTCCATCTTACATATCAAACCATTTAGTATTTTCTATACTAGCTGTCCTACATTGTGTAATGAATTAAGTTGCCAAAGTTGGAATCCAAGAACCTGAAACCAGACAGGATTGTTATCAAAACATGGAGCAATTGCCCTCCATGTACAAAACCGAGAAATTAAGCCCATTATCAGCAAGGGGCAAATGAAAGGGATACAAAATAAAACTTGGGGTTCATATATAAATGAATAGCTATATTCTACAATAAGTGATCTTGTTAGCTGGGCTTCTTTTTTCTGTAATGAAAGCAACTTGCCTATCTGATCTGTGTCCTTGACTTTTTTGTGATTAGCTCCCAAATGTAGTTGAGTTTCTAAAGAAACTATGACTTGGTCCAAGCTCTGACTGACTATTAGAAGCTATTTTGGCAATTTGAACCATTATTTTTATCTGGAAAACAAATTAAGGTACTGTAATATTGTGACGTTGAGCACATAATGCAATGAATCAACTATGTGGAAGTATATACAGGTAGAAATTCTAATTCCTTCCCCAGAGTAACTTCAGGTACTATAACATAGTTGTGAAAATAACTTTGCTGGCAAGACCCAACATTTTTCTTAGTAATAAGAAATGTCTGAAAGTGTATCAATCTCAATGATTGCATGTCATCTGCACCTTCTATGTGGAAGGCTTAAACTAGACTCTGAATAATGCAGCTACGTGCCTGTATATATACAGTACCTCCAAGATATATTTCTCATAAATCCTAAAGAAACATGTTTAATAATACCAATGAGTGGAATTATGTTGGAAGCGATATTTCTCTGATGTTGGCTCATGAATTACCAATGAAAATACAGCCTCTCTGGATGATGTAATGCTGCAGTTGAATAACTTCAACAGATGAAAACTGGGACTTCTTGCCACCCATATTAGATTGCTATTATATTATACTAAAGTTCAAGGGGTTCCTTTCATCTTTCATTATAAAGATAAATCATATTTGAAAAGGAGACAGAATAACTATGCATTGGTTATATACCACCAATGCCTCCCAGAAACTGCTTTAACTTTGAAAAACCAGGAGGTGGTGGTGGTGGAGGAGGAGGAGGAGGAGGAAAAGGGTCAAAAAAGCTTGCCAAGACTTTTAGTTGGGCAGTCCCAACTAGAGGGCTGGCCTAAATGTCCTCCAAGTTATGTTCCGACTCTCAAAATAAAAATCCTGATTCACTGTTCAGCAGTGAAGTAAAAGATATTTAATTTAGAGGAAAAAATCATGTATGACAGCATAGCTTTATTGAGAGAATTTGACACATTTTAAATTAGTTCATTTCTATGCACCATTTTTTTGACAACACAAGAACTGTGCTGAATAAAATTAAAGAACCATCTACATTAGCATCATTTCTCACAGAAGCCAACCAGAGGACCAAAAGCAGAACAACTGTGGAATAGCAGCCTCCTGCTCATTTCCAACTAGTATGGAGAATTGTACTCCTTGGAAATGGGACACAATAGAGAGCGTGTGTGTCTGTCAATGCCTTGGAGTCAGTGTTGATTCCCTGCAATTTCTGGCACTTTCCTAGAGGAACCATCTTAAAGTCACCCAGTTGACTTCATGCCTAAGGCAGGACTAGAAATCAGTCTCCCAGTTTCTAATGCCTGAAACATTGCACCAAATTGGCTGCCTCAACAGATAGAAGTCACCAATAGCTATATCATCTGTAAATTTGTCTAATCTTTTGAAAACTAAATTTTGGGCATTGCTCAAAATAGTAATCATGATAGTAAAATTTATTTTAAAAAATCTTTTATTTGCCTGGAATCTTCCATGTTTTTTCACAGAATCTGAACAATGGGTGAATTTTATGAAAAGAAACCTAAAACCTTCTTGTGGCAATGGGAGGATTAAGGAAATACACAAAGGCTTCTCCATTGAAGGAAACTTAATTAAAAATGCTCATATTACCCCTAAAATGTTAATGTGGAGGGCAAAAATGTTTTGTTACTCAAGAGAAAAATAAACATATCAGATTAGTAATTTTAAAAAAAATAGATTTTCTTCCTAGCCATGTTGCTATTTTTATTTTATTTCCCTCAAGGATTAAGCTGTTTCCATGTGTAAGTGCACAAATAAGGTGACTTATTACATTAGTTCGTTGCCCAGCAGATGAAGGATTTTAACTGCAAAAAAAATAAAAACAAAAAACAAATCCAATCTGCCAATTGGAGGCTTGTCATTTTTTTTTGCATATAAAAATCCAGGAGCAATACTGTTGGGCCTATTTAGTAAGCTTGCAAAGTATTCCAAGTAAACATTAAGAGGACTTAAGGTGTGAATTCAATTTCTCATCTTTCTCTCCAAGGTGTTAATAGCTGTGTCTACCTTCAAATGCAACTTCAGGGTATACAGCAATCAAAAAAGCCAAACTCTTTGATGCTTTCAAAAAAGATTCAGAAATCCATTGCTACCTATCATTCTGCCTTTGGAAAAAAAAAGCTTCATTTAGGAGTTCTGGAGCAGTACGGTATGCAAATATGTACAGGAGCTCTCATCTCTGCATGGGCATCTCCCATGGTTAGGAGTAATGTCCGCAGGAGCAAAGCATCTTCACATATACAGTAGCTGCATTATCAAGGTTGCTGTTCACATGGAAGTCAAAGCAACTTCTAGTGGAAGTCCAACTTAGCTATTTTCTTAGAAGCATTTACACTGGCTATCACATAAACACTTACAGATTTGCTTGCTTGAATAAGGCTAAGGCTTCCAACTTTTTCCAAAATGGGAATTATAGGTGCCATTAATATCGTGAAATTAACACTCATCACGATACAAATTAGCCTCCCACTACCTGTCTCCCTCCAGATATTATCAAACTTTAATTCCTTTGTCCAAGGGAATTCCACATAAGCTTTAAATGGACTGATTCCAGTTTAAAAACTTGTCCATCTGAATCAGCTTCTACAAGTTATTTTCAAGTTTTGACATTTCTACTGATAGTATCTATATTGTACAATCATGACATACATATAGTCCTTGACTTATGACTGTACTGGTACCTGCCTGGTCATGATGGTTTTAAAGTCATATGACCAATAAAACTTTATGATCCCTTTTTTGGCAACAATTAAGCAAATCTCCATGGTTGTTTAGTGAATCTGCAGTCATTAAGGAAACCCATAGTTCGCTATGGGGCATTTCTACCAAAAACTGAAAGCAAACATTGAAAGCAAAAATGTTATAAATTGTGGTCATGTTTAACAGATTAACAGAGTTGGAAGGGACCTTGCAGGTCATCTAGTCCAACCCCCTGCCCAAGCAGGAGACCCTACATCTGCCTCTACCTAGGATCGAACTCACAACCTCCTGATTGTGAGGCAAGAGCTCCACCTCTAGGCCACCACAGGATGGTGAAATGACCATAAATGAGGGCCAGTTGCTGAATACCCAAAATGTGGTCACTTAACTATGGCAGGGGCAGCAGTTGGAACTTCAGAATTGGGTCATAAAAACCATTTTGGGTGGGTGGGTGAATCCGGCAGAGCTTCAAACTGTGACTAAGCAACCAGTTGCAAATAAAAAAACGGTATGCACTTCAAAATGTCCTTTTTCTGTTTCTTGACCATCTAATAAACATGAATTAGGATAAAACAACAAAGGAACAGATCTAAAGCTTATAAATGTTTATATTTATTCAACTTATAATACATAAATAAAAGTGCCCGCCTTTTCAGTCTTCCAGAGTTTTCCATTCTTTTTTCTCCGTGTTATTGCTGACCTCTGCTTATCCACCTGTATAAACACACAAATCGAGAGCTAGGCCAAACTGCTGCTTAGATGAGGTCCTGGTCTCTTCACGGTAGAAATCCTTACTGTTTAATAAGCTTCAGATACTGCATGTATTCTTGTCACTCTTTATACAAGATTCCCTTTTTTCTTCAAAACAATGTCATTATCACATGTGGTCACAAAGTCCACTGTAAAACTATTTGATTAAAAGCCTCAACAATTACCCAGAGAAAACTAAGTTATCACCTTCTACATCAGGAGTTCGCCTCTTCTGATCAAAAAGGTACACATGCCCTCAAAGCCCCTCAAGATTATTTTTGCCAAAATCCAGGGGCACAATATTATGAGTATGTGTGTGCTTTTGTCTTAAATCTGAAATTCAACTCTCAGCTGCCTTACACCTAATACAGCTACCAAGGCTTTCATTCATATAGGAGAGTGACTGAATCATCTAAAAGAAATAGTTTCTCTTAGTTCTTTGGGGCCATGTCAGGGGTGAAATTCAGTAGGTTCTGACAGGTTCTGGAGAACTGGTAGCGGAAATTTTGAGTAGTTCGGAGAACCGGCAAACACCATCTCTGGCTGGTCCCCAAGTGGGGAAAGAATAGGGATTTTGCAGTATCCTTCCCCTGCCACGCCTACCAAGCCACGCCCACCAAGCCACACCACATGCACCAAGCCACGCCCACAGAACCGGTAGTAAAAAAAATGGATTTCACCACTGGCCATGTTCACAGGTTTATTTTGGATTAGCAAACCTGAAAATTTATTTTAATTACAGACTACAGTTATTACTCCAGTCTTTTAAACCCTTTGGAAAAAAAGCTAATAAAACTAATTTCCTCCACTAATTTGGAAAGAATGCTTAATGAGAAATGGTGTTTAATTGACCTGTATTAAATTAAAATGTGATTACTCATTGTTTTATCATAATTGCCAAAGAAGAAATGTAGGACAGATAGGCAGACTAGCAGAGCATATCCACAAACAGCAACTATCAGTCAGAAGACACAAT
Organism: Diadophis punctatus similis; assembly: GCA_023053685.1. NCBI lineage: Eukaryota > Metazoa > Chordata > Lepidosauria > Squamata > Dipsadidae > Diadophis > Diadophis punctatus. Next base: position 183,528,432 of record JALIGW010000002.1, on the reverse strand, counting down.
GAAAACTCCTTAATCTCACAACACATGGATAGACTCAACCATAGTCTCAACTGGGATATTGTCAGTATCCCAGACTAAGCTAAATCCAAAATGTTAGGGAATTCCTTGAAGGATGTCATTCAGGCAAATCAGCCATCATCAATCACATAGATATAAACCATGTTTACAGACCACTGATAATAAAAAAGCTAAGAGGGAAGCAAAAAGACCAGAATATATCTTTTCTACAACCAACACCCAGAGAAGCAGGGATTAACACCAGACAAACAGGAGAACTAATCAAGGAACTACCAAGGAGAAAACCACGTTTTATTGACAGGGCAAGCTAGAGGTAATCCCCAATTTATGACTGATTGTTTAGCATTCAAAGTTCTGGCAGAACTTCCCTGGGGATATTTTTGACCTGGATTTGAAGTTCCAATGGTCAGGATTACTATGTGGCACATTTTACAACGGTTTTGCTGAAAATCAGCATTTACTTCCAGTTTTCTGTAAAACTGGCCTATAGCGAACCATTGGTTCACTTAACAACTGTGGTATTTGTTTAATGACCTCCATGTTCACCTAATGACCACCACAAAAAAGGTTGTAAAAATCAGGTCACTCACATGGGTGACCCCATTCACAATGCTCATGAGTGATGACCATGATGGGCAGGCTCCATTACGCTCATAACTCAAGGGCTACCGGGTACCTACACAAACGGAGCAAATTCCACATTCACCAGCACTGATAAAGTTACTTAGTCAAGTAATGAAATGTCTGCAAGCAAACAATCAAGCTCAGAAAGCACCAAGTTCTTTAAAAGAAGAAATGGTGTACAAGACAAATTATAGATGCCCCTTTATAATTAACCTTCACGGTATCATACTGAGAGTGTAGCAACTGGATTTCTATCATTTGCTTGTGCATAATATCTGTGTCAATTCTGAGTCTTGAGGCAGCCATGGCTGTATTTGTACCTATGGAGTTTTGCTTAGGACTTCTATAAATCTAATATGCAACAGTCCTGCCCAAGAACAGACCGAGTAACACAACTGAGCTTATTCAGAGAATTAAACTGTATTGTTTATAGTCATCACCAATTTGGATGAGAGCATGTATCGCTTTATCAAAATGCAAAGACTTGCCCTTTCCTCTGTAAGAGCACTATCATTCCATATAATATTGGCATTCCAGACTTTGAATAACCTCAAAGCTAATGTATTTGAAAAAAATATTCAAGAGACCTAGGGTCAGATTAACCTCCAGAGAATCAATGTGACTTTAGTTGTATTTTAGTCCTCTCCTTACAAACATTTCAACGTGATTGGTGGGACTGGAGTGAAGTGAAGAGGACATTAACTTAAGCCATCCTGATTCACTTTGGATAGTGAGATGGGCAGCATGTAAATTTAATAAATAATAAATAAATAAAATGTAGGAGATGATCAGGATGAACCCAGGGAAGGGGTCAAACTCATCATCAGTCTCAATGTTCTTCACACCCACAAGAGTTCTAAGTTCAGCCCACCTGGAATTCCATTGACTCTTATCGACCGCCTATTTGCTTTGACTGTTAATAGCTCAGATTCTTGTGGAGAGCTTTAGCTTACAATAAATCTGTCTGTCTGTCTGTCTGGCTATCTATCATCTATCTACATATTCATATTCATCCTGTGCTCGACATAAAAAGCATTCTGTAAGACTCCAAGTACAGATAGTCCTCAACTTATAACCACAATTGAGCCAAAATTTCTGTTCCTAAGCAAGACAGTTGTTAAGTGAGTTTTGCCCCATTTTATGACCTTTCTTGCTACAACTGTTAAATGAATCACTGCAGTTCTTAAATAAGTAACACAGTTGTTAAGTGAATTTGGCTTCTTCACCGACTTTGCTTGTCAGAAGAGTGCAAAAGGTGATCACATGATTCTGGGGTCCTGCAACCGTCATAAGTCCATGCCAGTGGCCAAGCATCCGAATTTTAATCACTTGAGGGATGCTGCAATGAGCATGTGTGTGAAAACCAGCCATAAGTCAATTTTTTAAAGTGCCTGTGTAACTTTGAACGGTCAGTAAACAAACGGTTGTAAGTCAAGGTAGGACTCCCTGTATACCTAAGGCCATGATCTTCTCATTACATTACATGTTCAAAGGCCGTGTAACTTGAATGTTTCTTCCAAATGGAACCTGAAAGAGAAAATCTTGTGGGGCGACAACCGGGATGGTGATGGTTGAAGATGCCAGGATAGATGCCAGGGCACACAGCTCCCTCTCTCACCTTTGCTATTGTCTCTCAGAGGTTGCCCTCTGCCTAAGGATAGAGCCGATCTGACAGGCCTACCATACAACTTGCACACAAGCCTGTGTCTGCTGGGTGTGCTGGGGAATCCCAAATTACCCCCACACCCACCAGGCTGCTGCCAGAACCGCCCTGCCATCGCTCTTTTATTACTCTTGATTACATAAGAAGGGAACAGGAGTCTGTTTCCTCCCCTCCAGCTCTTCTTTTATTTCTGAGGCCTCTCCTCTCCTCCCCTCCCTTCCCCAATGCCAGTCAAGGGGAATAATTAATGGGTGCAAAGAGAAAGACAAAAGCTTCCTTGCTATTAATAGGAGCTGGGAGGGAAGAGGAGAGGAAATGGGAGGCTTTGCAGAAGCTTCCATGACTTACGCTTGAGGCTGGCCTGCCTTGTTCAACCTAAACGCAGCTCGGAGCCGTTTCCCCACACACAAGACCAGAGGCAAAAGGGGTTGGCTAGCGAGAAAGGAAAAGGAGGAGGAGGAGGAGGAGGAGGAGGATGGCCGGGAAGGCCCTTAAACGAAGCCATTTCCCGCCTTGGATGAGGAGCCCCGAGCGGGGGAAACAGCTCTGCGCGGAGACGGCGGGAAAGGCTTTTCTTCCCCCGCGCGCGCGCCCGCCCACCGTCTCTTCGCCCGGGGAGAACCGGGGATTTAGAAGCCGCGCTGGCCAGCGCGCAGCTTCCGTGAGCTGGAGAAACGGAGCGGCGCGGCGCGGCGCGGCGCAGGCTGGGGACACGCCCAGCCCCGAGGGGCTTAAAGGAGCCCGCTTTTGTTTTTGCTCCGGTTCTTAAGGGGGGGGGGGGGGGAACCGCTGGGCCTCAGCGGCCTCGGAGCGAGACGGAGACCGAGGGTGAGAGGGTGGATAAAGGGCAACGGGACTAAAAGCGTATCTACCCACCTGGGCGCTGGGCGGCGGAAATTCGCTCTGCTTGCTTGCTGGCCGGCCGGCCGTGGCGGAGGGGCAGTTCGGCCAGCGGGGCTCGCGGCGGCGTTGGCGCTCAGACTGTGGCTCTCCCGGCGCCGCTGTTCTACTCTAGGATTTGCGAGGGGAGGGAAAGTGGGGGGGGGGGGGAGAGAAATTGCAGGGCTTTCTAAAAATAGCCGCCTCCGGCGCCTGGCGGGGAGGCTAGCACATCATCTGCACCTCGGGCTCCAGCCCATCGTTTCCCCGGTGCAGCGGTTGGGCGAGCGGCAGAGGCTCTCGCTTCAAGCGGACGGTCAGCGCGTGTCGTGCGCCATCCCTTGTCGGAGCCCGAGCAGATGTGTCGGAAAGATAAAAGGGAGGCGGAGGTGTTGGGGGGGGGAGGAAGGAAGGAAGGAAGGAAAATAAATAAATAAATAAATAAAAGAGTCGCCGTTTCACCCCGCGTTGCGCCTGCTGCCTGGGGAATCCCGAGGTTGCGGGATGAGGGCGTGGGTTAAAGAACTTCGGCGTTGTGGGGGAGGACGGAGAGCGGAGACATCGATCCAGTTGAGCCGGGTGGGAGGTGAGCCCTGGCTACGAAGAGCGCAGACCGAAGGCGGCTTACCCTCGGTATTACAGATCGCTCGCTTGGACTGTCCAAAAATGAGTCCCGCTTAGTGATCCGGCGAGATGTAAACTGGACAGTGAACTGATCCCCCTGTTTGCTCACCTCACCATCTTGGTCTTTTTTTCAGAGGGCCGCGATTTCTCTTAGTTTTAAACTCCTTGATCACACTTTCCCAAGCTGGTGGTCTTCGGGTGGATTATTCTATGGGAGGTTTAATGTAGTACTCCTCGGAAGGAATCGGGTTTACTGAAGTCATCCCAGGACCAGGGAATCTGAAAAGTCTGAAGAATCAAATTAAGAATCATAAGGAAACAATAAGTAGAAGATTTACAATCGGGGGTGCAGCATTAATTAAGAGGAAAATTGCCATACATGTCCATCGTTAAGCTTGGAAGAGCTGATCTTGAACAGAAATCAACTCTGGTTTATTCTTCTCTAATTAATTGTACCCTGTTGTGGTCTCTTTCCCCAGAGTAGCGAATTCAAGAAGTGTAAGTTATTTGGCCATATGATCAACTTAAACAGTTTTTTAAAAGAAGTGATTGGATATGTTAATCAAGACCCTCAGAAAGGTTGTAACACATTCAAAGTTTATTTATTTATTTATTTATTGGTTCTTATATGCCGCCCTACTCCCGAGGGCGAAGTTCCATATGATTCATGGTTTCCAGTTAAGCGAGGCACTGGTGACTAGCAAAACTCAGTTCAGTTACAATTTAGGGATATAAGTAATACTTCTAAGAAGTGGTCACCTACCTACCTGCAGAAAGATCTGAGAACCTTTATTTCACTGTCATTCATGACAGCAGCATGCATATTCTCGATGTCTATGGAGATTCTCAGTCATCCAGGTCATGGTTGTCGCAAATCTTGGATGAGAAGTGAAACATCTTCAAAGAAAAAAAAAAGTCCGGTTGCCTCTTGAAAAAGCACCTTTGGGACATCCATATTCTCCATTTTATCATATATACAAGTAGGCTGGGATATTAAGAATACACCTCCTGCCCAAATAGCATTCCAGAAGATGTTAAAGACATGCCTCTTTCCCATGCTTTGGGATAAGGTAGATGGAACCCCCTTGTTAGAGGTTTTTGACATACATTGTATAAGTTTTCATTTGATTCTGGATTCTGTTTCTTCTTTACCTTATTGTATTTTTATTATCTTAATATATTTTGTTTTTATATTGTGAACTGTCACTTTGTAATTGAGCAGTGCCACAATTGAATTGAATAATAAAAAAGAACTTTGTTGATATAAAGCAGAGGCTACCACCTACTCCTTTTAACTTGCCACTTTCCAAATATGTTGAACTTTCAATGCTATCCCTGGACAATGAGAATTATTCTATTATCCACTTACAAGTTATGGGAAAGCTTGCAAAGCTAAGAAAATGTTCCAAATGATCTAGCATGGAATTAAAATGTAATGCACAAAGTTAGTCTTAAATATATAATATTTTTTCAAATGACATCATTTCTGATGTCATTTGTTATTTGGAATTCCAAAAATTTCTAACAATTATGCATGATGTTTGGTAAATAGATTAATCAGAGAATAGATGCCAATCAATAAGGACAAAAAGTCTTCCCTTTTATTAAAGAAGCTCATGTGCCTCATTGTTCTCCTGGAGCACCACAGTCTTTTTTTTTTAAGAATATTCCACCATATCCAGCTCATTTTAAAAATTATTATTGATAGTTTTCACTGAATGCATTTTTAAGAATCTTCATCTTGCTGCTATATTGCTTTATAAGAATTGTTTGCATGTTATGGACATCACCATGATATTCTTTCAAGTGGAAGGGCTTCATAAATATCTAAAATGAAATAAAGTAAATAAAAATAATGTTAAATTATATTTTTTAAAGAAGCTGAAGAACAAGAGTAGATAGATCTGCAGTGTTGGAGGCTGGAAAATAGATGAAATCAAAATATACATCTAATAAACATTATCTTAAATAAAAATACGTTAAGTTTTAATATAAGTTCTCTGGAAGAAAAATACAGGACTAATTTTCTCAGCAGTGCCTACTAATGATGGCTTTATATTCAGCCTGCATGTTGAAATATTATCGAGAACTAAGTCCTGATGATATGTTGTCTCTGTCTCCAAATGTTCAATATCTAGCTCATATTCATAGGTTCATCTCATTGTTACAAGAAGATTCACTCTGGAAATGTTTGATGCAGCCATCATCAGGGATCAACCATCACAGCTGGGATGTGTTAATGAGCACTTTGTTCCCAGTGGTAGGTCAACAAACAGGTGGAAGATGCAAAGCCTAGCAATAAGTGCTTGCCATTCTTTAAAAAGGAGAGAAAATATAAAGTTGGCTTTGTACTTCAAAGAATAATTATTTTAAACATAACTATTGATGAATTTTATCAATTCAACCATACCTTGGGGGTGGGGAGGGAGAATGTTCTCATGACTGTATAATAGTGAATGATGCCAAGAGACCAAATGCACAAACTTCCATTGCAAGACCAAGAAGTGACAGAGCTTGGGGCAAGTGGTCAGGCCTACCTGGAATTTGCCCATCAGTTACATTTGAAGAGGCTTTGATGGAATTACAAATGAGACCAAGAGGCTAAAATTCAAAGAGATTGTGACTATTGTGGCATCAATCATTTGACTGCTGGGTATGAGTCAATACATTGTTTACATTTCTATGGTATATCTCAGGAAGAGTATCCTGATGAATACCTTGGCTTTAGAACAACTGGAGGCTCTGTTCTATGGTAACCCTTGTGACAAAAGGCCAGAGAGAAGAGAAAGCAGAACATTTAGAGCCCACAGAAAAGTCAACGGGTGATTTCTTTATGGTTGCTACCATGTTTTCCCCAAAATAAGACATCCCCTGATAATAAGCCCAATCAGGCTTTTGGGTGCATGGCAATAAGGCCAAGCGCTTATTACAGGGTTCAATATATAGATATAAGACAGGGTCTTATTTTCGGGGAAATACGGGTAGAATTAAAGGCTGCAACTAGTGATGTAATTAGATTCTGGATCTTTTCCCCCCTTTATAAGACCTCTTATAAACTTGCAATACTACAGTATTGAAGATCAGGTAGAGTTGCCTGAGAGGGGCAAAAGTGCTGAGCTAGGTATTGAGACTGACTGCTGTGGCCTGGAAAATCTTTTCAAGGTGAACCTCTCTGAAGGACTATTAAAGGTGAAGGGGGTGGGGAAGCATTTCTATTATGAATGAGTATTCTGACTAATGTAGGTTTTCCACTGAAACTGACAGAAGCAGAGAACTGTTTTGCCTGTTTACACTCTAGAAAAATGCACTGGCAAACCACTTCTGTATTGCTGCCAAGAAAACTGCAGGATGTCAAGCTTGACTTGGAGGAGACTTTATTTTTGACCCTATTTATTCTCAGGCCATTCTTCTGTCTGTGTAATATTGAAGCTTGGTGTTTGAAAATTACTCTAAGAGAATCGACTTGATATTCTGTGTGTAGTGGGATTCATTAACTGTAAGGAATTCCCCAAAGAAATATGACATAGCCAAAGCATTCTAAACAAGCAAACTGAACAATACTAAATGGCTTTTGAAAAGCCAGATTTCTGGATCCCTAGTTGCAAAGTACAGTTCTGCAGCTGGCAACCTGCTAAGATTGTATAGATTATGTTCTAACATTCTTCATTGGACAGAGAAAATCAACTCCTCCACAATAGTGACAAATAAATTATAATAATCCTGCCTATTTGGGGCAGTGCAGAGACTGAGCGATTATGATGCTAGGCTTATGAGCTGGAAAGCCGGCAGCCAGGTTCGAGACCCAAGCACCAAGCAATGGGTTAAGTTCCTATCCTCACCCCAGCTCCTGCCAACCGCGCAGTTTGAAAGCATGCATTGAGAGTAGATAAATAGGTACCACTTCAATGGGAAGGTAACAGTGCTCCATGATGTCATGCTGGCCACATAACCATGGAAATGTCTTCGGACAGCACTGGCTCAATGGGCTTGAAATGGAGATGAGCACCACCCCTTATAGTTACTAGCAACGATAGTGGAGTAAAATCCGCAGGGACTCCTTTACCTTTACTTACTTCAGCAATTTACCAATTATTGTGGCCTTTACAGCTCTTTATAACTTGAAATATGTAAATATGTAAGTAATCACATCTGTACAGTTATGGCTGCAGTAAATATAATAATGGACAAGCTAATAGGGACAGCTTCTTCACCTCACCTCATCCAGATACATTCCAAGAATTCCCAGCCAACCAAGAAGACCCAGGATGATAGAGAAAGCTCTGAAATTAAATAAAAGAGCTTTGTGAAAGCTTACAACAATTTATATCCTGTTGCCAAGAACAGCCATTTATACATATCTAGGAATATTGGGCCTTATTGCTATTAAGCCTCTGAATCTTAGGACATTTTGTTTGTTTATCCATTTTAGCAAATAGCTATTAAAAACAAATCCGTTCTCTTATTTTTATAGACTTCTTTAAAGCTAATCTTGGACAGAATCAGCTACTCTGTGAAGTCATAGGAAGCCATAGGAAGAATTGTGTTCCAACAGTAAAGAAAAAACAGACGGCGTATTTATTTTTATTCATTTTCTGTGAAGCAGGCATAATTTAACCTCTAGCAATATAACTTTTTTAAATATTGATTTTTTTAAAAAAATCACTTAGTAAGCAAACACAAAAACATTCAGCTTATGGTTGTTATATTTACACTATTATGTCTGATACATCTGGACTGGCAAAGATGTGCCCCAACTGTAATTTCACAGTTCTGTTCATAAAATACTTAGGTGGAAGTAAATGTAGAGTTTAGTTAATCATCTACCTGTAAGTAACATATAAGTAAGGAAGTAGTGATAAATATCATTCTCTGTGTAAAATTGTGCCCTATCAAAATATATATATTACCTTGATTGCCCTCTGTGACAAACCCCACTTTAGTAGGGTGCAACAGTGTTCTCTGAAGCATTTGATAAAATGAACCCAAATTGACAGATAAATGAAATTTCCTGAAGGCTCTCCTCATTTAAATACTAATATGACTGCTAAAAACTAGCCTGCAATTTTATCATTTCATCAGGTGTTATTAAAATAAGGGTTTAACTACTAGATAATTTCTAATTTGCTTACTGGACCTAGAACCGTGATGGCGAATCTATGGCCCGTGTGCCACAGGTGGCACGCAGAGCCCTCTCTGTGGGCACATGAGCCGTCGCCCAGCTCAGCTCCACTGCACATGTGCGCGTGCCTCCCGCTGGCTAGCTGATTTTTGGGTATCTGCCACGCATGCATGGAGGGCGGGGCGCATGCAGGAAAGCCTCCGGAACCTGGGAAGGATGAAAAATGGGCCTCCCAGAAGTTCCAGATTGTGGAATCCCAACCTGGTCACGCACGCATGCATAGGGGGGAAGCGCGTGGGTCACGTGTGCATTCGCAGGGGGCGGGGTGTGCAGGGGGGTGTCACACGTGCATTGCATTATGGGTGCTGGCACGCTTTCGGCACACAATGAGAAAAAGGTTAGCCATCACTGACCTAGAACATCAGAGATAGAGTCTTTTGCTTGACTGTGTTGGAAGAAATATCCTTTTGGGTTCAGTTCCAAGTGGGGAAAAAGACACTGGAAACATGGAGACTGTTTGGAAAGATGGTTTAATGGTGGACAGGATGACATGGCTTGAGGACAGAAAAAGGGAAGAGATGCTGAGAGTGCCTGGGTTTTATCCCCTCTGTTGGGTTTTGAATTTGAGCTTGTGTTCTGATTGGTTGTCAGACTCCCATGGGGCTATGCAGGGGCATCTCTGTAGGCTGTCCTGAGTCCAAGGCTTGGTTGAGTCTTCTGGGTGATGTAATCTTCCCAGGTGCCATGTGGTGAGTTCTGTTGCTAGATGGGTAGAGGGCTAATCCTACCTTTGTTGGATCTTGGGTGAGGGCATTTGCCTAGCTATCTCTTTATCTCTTAAATGTGGACATCTGCTGTGGGATATTTAGGATGTTGGGGGCTATTAAGAGTGAGTCTGTTTCCTGCCTAAAAACATGTTTCTCCATTTCTCATCCAGGGAAATATAATATTCTGCCTTTTTAATATTTCCCAAAATATTTCCCAAAATAACTTCCTACAACTGGATAAAACAATCATCTAGCTTCTAGATGCTCAGTATTCCATAAAACAGAGGAGTGTTCTCAAGACAAAAAGAAAGATCAATCTGCGTATTAGCTTTCAAGCAGAGTTCCTAGTCAGAGCAGACCTGACTGGGGAATTCTGGGAGTTGAAGTCCACTCATCTTCAAGTTTACAAAGTTGAGAAACACTGTCCTAGATCAGTGGGCCCCAACTGCTTTTGGGCACCAGGGACCGATTCCATGAAAAGAGGTTTTTCCACGGACCGGAGGCGGTGTGGTTTTGCATACTGCCTGCATCCCTTGGATGGGGCTTCACTTGTTTACACGGCCCAGTTTCTGTAAGGCCGCAGCCCTGTGCCAGTCCATGGACCAGGAGTTGTGGACCCCTGTCCTAAATGATTTCTGTCTTACTGAATCTCTGCACTGAACTATTAATATGTACTGAAACCCACCAGCTTATTCAAGGAGGTGACAAATAATTAGCTAGAATGACTGTATTAATATGTACTTGGAATTCTCTGTGCAATTATTGCCTTCCTTTGTTTTCCTAATATCTCCCTTTCCCCAGGAAACCCATTTTGTATCTAGAGATTTGGCATCACTGTTTAGTAAGAGGATTTTTCATTAAAGTCTTCCCATGTGCCCACTATTCTCTGTGTTGCAGAAAGTTTGTTAAGTTCTGTGTTTGCGGGTTGGAGCAAGAAGAACCAAAACACATTTCTTTCTATTTTTCTCAGAGCTGGTGAAGGGAGAAGAAGGTCCAGCTGAATGGATCAGAGAGTATCAAGAGAATCAATCTCATGGTTGACAGCTTAGCAAAAGCATTATTATTTACCAGGGAACCCCAGAAGAAAGGCTTGGCTAGTGATGTTAAAATTGCCCCTGTCATATTTTGAACAGTTTCACCATTCTGAGTATTGTTGTATCATTCTTTATTCTAGACATTTAAAAATGATTTTCTATTCCATATTTTCATCAACATTAGTCATAACACAGATATATGGGTAATGCCTCCTCTCACTTCTCTGTAACTGCCAGGCACCAAACTAGACAATTATGTATTCTTATTATTCCTCTTTAGCTAATTATTAATGCATAAATCTGAACAAGTTGTGGATTCATATGCTACTCTTGTAATCTATAGCATTATTGCTTTCAGCTGGGGGCTAATGTGTAATTTGCACGTATTTTAACTATTTTAAAAACTGTTAGCAAATCCACTAGCAAATGGTAATCTTTCTTATCTCAACTTCCAGGTAGCACAGTTTGAAACTGGAAGGAGGGGGCATGAGTGGAATTTGATTTAAGGTATTTATCAGGGTTTTTTCCAGCTTTCTGCAAAACGAAGTTGAAAGTCTCTTGCCTGCCTTAGAAAATGTTTGAACTCAGAACCTTAAAGTCTGTCTTCTGCCATTTATACCTGAGAATCACTTAACAAATTGAGATCAGTAGGTTACTGAACTAAGCAAAGCAAAGATCAAGGATGAAATATGTCCCTCAGTGATTTTATGGCAAGGCTTCTCATCTTTACAAATATATTCAGAAACAAAATCTGCAAAAATCTTTTTTGGGCTTAGTAATCAAAAACACCTTTTTGGATATTCTTCTTATGTCCTAGCAATGCATTTTTTTGATTCCATGGAATCCATCATATTTCATGCTGAAGTTGAGCTCTGTGTCACACTCTTTACCTGAAGCTATATAATGGGAAACAGTATATAATCAGCTAAACTCAGGAAATGAAAAAAAATTCCCCATCCCCCCACAACACATTAGTTAAGGTAATGCCCTGGTATATTAATGAATTATGTAATGTATCTGATATTTATTTATTTATTTATTTATTTATTTATTTATTTATTTATTTATTTATTTATTTATTTATTTATTTATTTATTTATTTATTTATTTTGTCAAGTACGTGTTAGTAATATACATAGATGTAACATTGTTTATGTACATAAGATTGGTACTGATAAGAGGGAACATTAGGACAGGGACGGTAGGCATGCTGGTGCACTTATGCACGCCCCTTACTGACCTCTTAGGAATCGGGTGAGGTCAACAGTAGACAGTCTTAGGGTAAAGTTTTGGGGGTTTGGTGATGAAACCACAGAGTCAGGTAGTGAGTTCCAGGCATTTACCACTCTGTTGCGAAAGTCATATTTTCTACAGTCAAGTTTGGAGCGGTTCACTTTGAGTTTGTATCTGTTGTGTGCTTGTGCATTGTTGTGGTTGAGCTGAAGTAGTACTATAGTAGTAGTAGTCTTGTTGTATTATCTCCAAGGACTATTGATTACAAAGGGATCAAAGAGAACTACAGATTCAAAAGGAAAACAGAGAATTTATTAGCAGATGTATCAAATAACAAAATAAGAATACTGAATACTGAATATTGAATAGTGTTAAAAATAGAAATAAGTCTACAAAGTCATGCTAGGTTACATTTTATTTTGTCTATTTCTGTTAGATACTGTATTTCTATTTTATATAATAGTGAATGAAATACAGGAAGGAAGAATGAAAACACCAGAGAACAGCAGAGGAAAAGAATCACATGAACAAATGAAACAGAAGAAAAACAACTTGATAAATAAATCAACATTTAATAACTCCAAAAATAGTAAAATAGTATAAATAATAAATTCCAGAAACCTCTGCAGCACAAAGTTTCTGATCTTAGGGAGTTATGACTGCTTCATACAGGTGTGACTCATTTGTGGGTCCTGATCCAGCCTTGGGCTTTAGAGTGGAGAATTGGGTTAAAAGTTATTTTATTCTACGTTCACTATGAATTAATAACATTTACATATGGCTTGATTTATACAAAAAGCAAATTAACCATCTGTGTAGGATACACTTTGACTGCTGTGTCATTAAAAAGTAATCTGCTTAACTCCAGCCTTTTAATTTCTGTTCAGGGTTAAAATCTCTGGCATCTAATTCTGCTGGAATGTTATTCAATTGAAGGCGTGTTAGCTACATTATTCCCTTAAAAAACAATTCTTCCATCCTCTCTCAGCCCTGTTTACTTTTACATATACATATCTGATCTCTGGCGAGCCCGAGATAGGGGTCATTCCTCTATCTTGGTGCTACTTGACCTCTCAGCTGCTTTTGGTATCCTTCTGCACCAATTAGGGGAGCTGATCGGTGGCAGTCGGTGTTGGCTGGTGGGCAGAGGTCGACCCCTAGACCCCTCGTCTGTGGGGTGCCTCAGGGATCAGTCCTCTCCCCCCTACTATTTAACATCTACATGAAACCACTGGGTGAGATCATTCGACGACACAGGGTGAGGTTCCAGCAATATGCTGATGATACCCAGTTGTACATCTCCACTTCGCGTCATTTCAGTGAAGCGGTAGACATGATGTGCCGGTGCCTGGATGATGTGAGGGTCTGGATGGGAATAAACAAACTCAAACTCAACCATGAGAGGACTGAGTGGTAGTGGATATTACCCCTGAAGGACTCTACCGACTGTCCTTCCTTGGTTCTGGGGGGGGGGAATTAACCCCCTCAGAACGGGTTCGCAATTTGGGTGTCCTCCTAGACTCACAGCTGAAATTAGACCAACATCTGACAGCTGTAGCTAGGGGGACCATTGCACAATTGCGACCCTACTTGGATCAGGAGGCTCTGCTCACTGTCACTCATGCCCTTATCACCTCACGGCTTGCCTATTGCAATGCACTCTACATGGGGCTACCCTTGAAGATGGTTCGGAGACTGCAGTTGATCCAGAATGCAGCCGCGCGAGCGGTTGTGGGTGTTCCTAGGTACACCCACATTACACCAATCCTCCGCGAGCTGCACTGGCTTCCCATTGGTCTCCGGACACAATTCAAGGTGTTGGTTATCACCTTTAAAGCCCTATATGTCTCAGGACCAGAGTATTTGCGAGACCGCCTACTACCACATACCGTATTTTTTGGAGTATAAGACGCACCTTTTTACCCTCAAAAAGAGGGTGAAAACCTGGGTACGTCTTATACACCGAATGCAGCCCCACCCAGCCACCCCCACCCTTTGGCCTCTGCCTGCAAGCAATTTACCTCTTTGCAGCAAACAGGGCAAAGCACAAGAAGAGCACAAGAAGAGATAAACTGCCTCCCGATATACAGCTGACAGGCTTGCAAGCCACCTGGTAAAATGAAACTAACTACAGTGGCTGTAATGAGACAAAATGCTGGGAGATAAACTGCTGGCAATATTAGGCTGCTGAAATCAAATGGAGGCAAGCTATAGCTGCTATGGCTCAGAGCTAGAGCTCTTGCCTCACAATCAGGAGGTTGTGAGTTCTATCCTAGGTAGAGGCAGATTCTGTTAATATGTTATTTTGTTAAATGTTTGTAGAGTGTTCAAATTATTAGACTTATTTTTTAAAGACTGCTTTATTATTGTTCTAGACAACTTAACAAAATGAAGAAGCTTTTTAAAATAAATGCTTGCTCTGAAGAGGCCCAGTGTTATTGTATCTTCTTTTAAATAGCAGAGAATACTTCCAGAAAGCCACATCAATTTTAAAGATCTGTAAAAGTATAATCTGAAATGTCCTGTTTTAGTATTAAGTATTAGTATTAAGTATTAGTATTAAAAGAAGGCAGCTGAGAAACCCTGACTAGTCATGTTTGGAGTAGGTCTATTTAAATAATTGGGAGGAGTTAGTGTGATTACATTTAAGAAAACTTTCTGGGATTAATATACTGCCATAAATGTATATTTCTCCAATTCTTTGCCATTTCTATGGGTCAGGCACACATGCACAGAAATACACAGCAAACAGTGTATATCATCTGTACTGTTTGCTGTTTGCTGTTTGGCAGATTGCTGGGAGGCAGAGGCCTTTTTTCCTTGTTTTCCTCCCCCAAAACTAAGGTGCGTCTTATACTCCGGTGCGTCTTATACTCCGAAAAATACGGTACCTCCCAACGACCAGTGAGAGCCCACAGGGTCGGTCTCCTCCAGGTCCCGTCAGCTAAACAGTGTCGGCTGGCGAGCCCTCGGAGGAGGGCCTTCTCTGTGGCGGCTCCGGCTCTCTGGAACCAACTACCTCCCGAGATCTGTACCACCCCCACCTTATTGGCCTTTCGTAAAGCCATTAAGACCTGGCTTTTCTGACAGGCCTGGGGCCATTGACCTCTGGTGATGAGAGATGAGGTCGGCTACCCTTGAAGATGGTTCGGAGACTGCAGTTGATCCAGAATGCAGCCCATTACATTCATCCAGCCCATGAATGCTGGATGAATGTACTTTTAATGTACTTTTAATCTGTTTTTAAATTTTTAAATTTTCTATTTATGTTTCTTTCTGTTGTGAGCCGCCTAGAGTTCCTTTGGGAATTGGGCAGCATGGAAATGTAAATAATAAATAAATAAATAAATAAATAAATAAATAAATAAATAAATAAATAAATAAATATTAGAATAGTGTTGCTTCTTAAATAGCAATAGTATCTGTGTTTATCAGATTGTCAGCTCTTAGTATGTACTCTTAAATAGTGACTTTGCTAATGAGCTCAGGGATTGGTGGAGTCTATGGAAGAATTGTAGTAGGCCATTAAATCAGGTGACTAAATCTGACCACTGAAAGTAAATCTGGATCATATAATGATCAGGATGTTGGTTCATGTAGTAGGCCTGTAGTAGTCCTGATGAATGACCAGTATGGTGTTCTATCAAGGATAACTGTAGATTGTTGGTCTTTGACAACAATAAAGATTTGATCTAATTTTATTTGGTTGTAACTTATCTAATAGAAAACTACTTCCAGGACTTCTGGACTAAGGCCTGTGTTATCTGTAAACAATTTTTTAACCCTACGGTAGTCTTTATGAGTGATTTCTGGGTATGTCTTCTCAACTGTAGCACTCATCTTATAGATGAGAAGACTAAATGGCCAGGAAAGGCTATGGCTAGAAGAGATATGTCTTGAGTACAAATTCTTATGAGTTTATATGGTAATGAGATAATCAGTCAAAATTTCAGAGAAAAATTTGTGTCTGGAGGAGAAAAGTATAAATTGGAGAACTTTTAGTAGTACTTTTTTTTTTTTTACTAAGTCACAATTTGTGAAATCAGAGATAGGAAGCCAGATATTTCCTTCTCAAGAACTGCCATAAATTTTCACTAAAAATCATTTGCTTGTATTCCCGTTTGAATACAACTGGAATTCCCATTCAAGCAGCAGCAGAGATCTGAATACAAGCCCACTGATGTTTGAACTAATCTAAGTCATCTTTGCCCTAGTGGAATTGACAAGACTTTTGTTTATAAATTTCCCTTGTGTTTACATGCTATTTGAATGATGAACAAATGTGGACAACATTACTTTATTCGACAGTACAGGTTTTGCTTATTAAAAACTCTTGAGGTGAAAATGAAAAGCCACAGTTGCTTTGCTGGGTTACTAATTCATATGCCAGAAATGGGAACAATTACTCTGATAAATGCATTGAGAAAATCCTAGTTGATTTCACTGCAGTTGGTTCTGTTACATTTGCACTTGCCTCCACCAAATGCAAAAAAAAAAATGAATTCATAATCTTATTAATTCACTGTATGCTATATGGACTTGGTTTACCAATATATAACTTTATTCTTTGCAATGTTTATCTGAATCATTATTTCTTGCCCTTTACCAAACGTTGGGAAACAAAGGAAGATGAATGTGGAGTCTCTTTCTTTCTCCATATTAATTATTCGGTCTTTCGCTTCCCTTCTGGCTATTCCCATGGACCCTGGTTCCCAAACATTGGCACGACTGAGTACACATCTCTTTTTTTCTTTCACCATTCCATTTTGTTGGCTTTGATCACTTTGTGAAAGAGTGTGTTGTGAAGATGAAGCATTCCAATATTTTTTAAAATTTCAAATTATTACATGCAAGTGGGGAATAAGGTAGCAAATGATCAAAACAAGTACTGTATGTAAAGAACAAAAAAGAATATATTTTCTCTACAGGCTCCACTGGATATGCTGAAATAGGAGATGGGTAACCTTAGCAGGCACAGAATACAGTACGTCAGGTGTCCTTTTCTTCAACCTTTTTAGTTATAATGATTATTTAACAAGTTATTCATAGCTGAATGATTTCCAGAAGGATTAATGTGGCCCAGTGAGAGAAGATGCAGTATTTTTCTGTTGCTGAATCCCATTAATTTGCTCCTCCTTTTTTCTTTTATCTGAAGGACCTCTCTCTTAAAAAAAAACTTTTTCCCCTTTCCCCCACCTTTCTTTCTTAATTGCCAAGGAAGCGATACATCCAGCAAAATGCAGCCAGTGATAAATGTATGCTCATTTCAGTCTCATTGAACATGTAAATAATTTCAGAGCTGTTTCCATGGGAAGTAATAACTGCTCTGCAGTTAACAGGTAAACAAGCTGAGGTAAATACAGTGCAATTTATTTTTTTTTACCGGTAGCAATGAAAATGTCTCCAATTGCTTTATCTCTAAGTTTGGCCTTAAATAGGATGTCTGATGCTGCACTTTTGTCTCATCTAAACCTTCTGCCAATTAAAATCATACTTAAAAAGCCTTTTTTCCTGTCTTCAGTGACAGCAGCCAACAGCAGACTATCCCCATGGAGGTCTTCTCCAGGGGTTTTTTGACAAGTGATCTCACCTGAGGAGAGAAGAGATATATGTAAACAGTTTGGTGAGCTGCTACCATACATCTCATGGTAACCACTTTTTTCTCTCAGGAATTTTTGAGAAGCTTCTCCTCTTGAAAGAAATAGAAGAAAAGCAAATTAAACCTGACTTTAAGACAACAAGTAAAGTTCCTCTCAAGTCAAGCTTGATTTCAGATGATTTCATGGACACATCCATCTTGTTTTCTGAGCCATAAAACAGAAGAGGTTATTCATTGCTTTTTAAAAAAATTCCTAGTTTAGCCCACAAACCTGGGCTCTTTCATCTATGTTCTAAATAGGTTTAACTCTATTGACAAAGAGAGCAAAGTCTGTGTATGCTTGAGTGTCTATGTCTGTCTGTCTGTCTGTCTATCTACCCTGCTAACTATCTACCCATCCATCTATCTACCCATCCATCTATTCATCTATCATCTATCTTTTATCATTTATCTATCTATGTCTATCATCATCTATCTATTACAAGCCAATCAAGGCAGAAAACAGATGCCGTGTGAAGGCCTCTGATGTGTAAGTAAATGAACCACCACTATAAATTTCTACCCTATTTTTTCCCCTAATTCCTTTATTTTGTATTTTGTATTTTGTATATTGAATATTGAATATGTGTTGAAGGATAGGCTTTGCATTTTATAAGCAATTCTAAAACTTCTTTTAGGGAAGCATAGAAATAGTCAAGGTAGCAAAATACAATTGTTATCATAGATAGCAGATAGCTTCTAGTTTATTCTCAAAATTAAAGTTTTCACTGATCTCCCAATCTCCCAATCTGGTATTTTGATTTGTACTGGTAGTCCTCAACTTACAAAAGTTTGTTTAGTGGCCATTCAAAGTTACAATGTGATTTACATTCAGATGCTTGACAACTGATTCACATTTATGACGGTTTCAGTGTCCCAGGATCAAGAAAAGTCATAAAACAGGGCAACACTCACTTAACAAATTCTTCACTTAACAACACAAATGTTGGGCTCAATTGTGGTGATACGTTGAGGATTATCTGTACAGTTCATTGTAGCTTTAATATTGTGTTTTTATACCGTATTATTACTGTGATCCATTTTAAACCATCTTCAATAGAAGGCAAAATGTAAATTACTTCAATCAACAAATAAAACATATAACTTCTCAGTGCTTATACTGTGGATACAGATTTATCTTCTGTAATACAATGGATCAGATAGAGGTTATATCAGTTTTCTCAACTGTGATTATAAATGTATGCCAAGGGTTTAGGTATGTTCTCTATCCCTGCTTTATATATGAGGCACGCAATTGATTCTTCAAAATTCGCCTATAAAGATATTTAGGTTCCATTCAAGGAAAGCTCAAAAAGAGCTCATTTTGAAGAATGATAGAGGAATACAATAGACATGCTTTGGATATGGGGTTTATTCTCCTGCTTGTCCTTTGTTCACTTGACATATTTATTTTAAATACTGATGAGTTCTATCTAGAACAGGGGTGTCAAACTCAAGGCCCGTGAGCCAGATAGGGCCTGCAGGGTGCTTATATCTGGCCCACGGGCCCCCCGGAAGCAGCGAAGGACCAGCCCACAGTACCGCTGCCAGTGAAAACAGGTGGCCCTCCTGAGCTCTGTTTTCACTGGCAGAGGGTTGCAGGAGGCTGTCGCAGCTGGAAACGGAGCTTGGGAGCCCGTTTTCGCTGGCAGAGTGCTCAGGCCACCACAGGCACACCGACACGAGTGATGACTCCTCCCTCCCTTCCTTCCTCCCTTGCTCCTTCCTTGATCCCTCGCTCCCTCCCTTCTCCTTCTCCTTCTCCTTCTCCTCCCCCTTCCCCTTTCCCTCCCCTCTCCTCCCCCTCTCCTTCCTTTCTTCCTCCCTCGCTCTTTCCTTCCTTCCTTCCTTCCTCCCTCTCTTCTCCTTTTCCTTTTCCTTTTCCTTCTCCTTCTCCTCCCCCTCCCCCTTCCCCTTCCCCTCCCCTCTCCTCCCCTGCTTGCGCAGAGGGCAGAAGAACGCAAATGGCGGCATCCCGGCGTCCCGGGAAAGCGGGCGGGGAAAGCCCCGCGCCGCGAACGCCGCCAGCTTCTTCGGCTCGGCGGCGACGGATAGCCAAGAGCGCACCGGTAGGAACCCACTACTGGCCATCACTGACCTATAGCTTCTGAGCAGTCTTCAAAGGCAGACATGTTAAAAATAAATGTATGTTGTTAGTACATTCTTTTAATCTTTTACTGTTATATTTCCTTAGTAAACGTATTCAAATTTATGTTTGAAAATGCTTATTTCCTATTTCCATTGAGCTGGAAACGATTACTCCATTTTCCACAGAATTATCACGTTGAATAATGCAAATGTGAATAATATGATCATTTCATGAGATTCTTTATCAGCCCTAATCGAGACTTAACTGTACATCGCTGGGCCAATAAAACCTATAGCAATATAAAGGATCCTTTAACTGATGTTTTTCAGTTGACAATTAGGCAGTTATAGTGCATTTTGTAGAACTGTGAAATTTGTCGCAATCTTATAGTTTCAAAATCCTGACAGATAGCAATTCAGGTCATGACCACCTGAGACATATTGTGCCACTGGTAAATAGTTCTTACCATTAGAAAGTCTCTACTGCTTAGCTAAAATCTGTTTTCCTGCAATTTTCACTCTATGATTCCTTTCAGATCTGTCTTCAAACCTGACACAAACAGAAATGTATTACTATTTGCTCCAGCAGTAATTTAGCATGAAGCTAATATAATAAAGTGAGACTTCTGCAGCAGGAAGACAAATATCCTAAAACAGATCCACCACTGTCTTTGTAAAATGTTCGCTCCTTAATACCAAGCATCTCAGGGACTATATCATCAATGTATAACTTGCTTTCAAAAAGTGATTGAGGAATGAATTTGAGTTTTGTGCAATGAATCACTCTTGAATTTTGGCAAGTGGATGCCTGAAATGATGCTATTGAACAGCCAGCACTACAATGGAACTTACAACACATCCAAATTTCCCATTCAGAGTTGCAAATCACACTTAGTGTTATAATTGTACAGGTGAACATACACATGCAAACCAGGGTTGGGTTCCAATTTTTTTTCTACCACTCTGTGGGCATGGCTTATTTTGTGGGCGTGGCTTCATGATCATGTGACTGGGTGGGAGTGGTTTGGCAGTCATGTGACTGGGTGGTCATGTCACTGGGTGGGCATGGCCAACTTGACGTCACTCACATCAAGGGTTAGGGTTAGGGTGCCTGGCCTCGCCTCACCTCAAAGGCCTCAACAAAATACAATTTCCCTGTCTATTTACTACTACTGAACATCCAAAATATACTATTTAATCCTATGTATATATGCCACATGTGTACATACATATTACACCCAGGCACACAAAAAGATACATTATCTACTATATATATTGTATGTGTATGTACACACACACACACACACACACACACACACACACACACACACACACACAGAGCTGTTCTAAAACTACACATTCACCTCACTTACTGCATTTGGAAAAACACACCCAGAGTCCACTTTCTGCCACACATTTAACCATAACTTCTGTACATCAGAACATTACACATGCCTTCAGATGTTGTTCCCTAGCTTGCACATGACTGTTAGAGCCAGAAATGTCATGGATTGAATAAAATGTGATGAAACTCACTTAACAACGCTCTTGCTTAGCAACCAAAATTTTGGGCTCAATTGTGGTAATAAGTCAAGGACTATCTCTGCCTTCCTCTACATGGCAGCCTTTCTCTTTCTCTTTCTTTATCTCTTTCTCTTTCTTGTTTCTCTCCCCCTTCCTTTTTCTTTTTCTTTTTCTTTCTTTTTTTTCTTTTTCTTTTTCTTTTTCTTTTTCTTTTTCTTTTTCTTTTTCTTTTTCTTTTTCTTTTTCTTTTTCTTTTTCTTTTTCTTTTTCTTTTTCTTTTTCTTTTTCTTCTTCTTCTTCTTCTTCTTCTTCTTCTTCTTCTTTTTCTTTTTCTTTTTCTTCTTTTTCTTTTTCTTTTTCTTTTTCTTTTTCTTTTTCTTTTTCTTTTTCTTTTTCTTTTTCTTCTTTTTCTTTTTCTTTTTCTTTTTCTTTTCCTTTTCCTTTTCCTTTTCCTTCTCTCTCTCTCTCTCTCTCTCTCTCTCTCTCTCTCTCTCTCTCTCTCTCTCTCTCTCTCTCACACACACACACACACACACACACACACACACACACACACACACACACACACACACACACACCCTGATTGCAGGCAGGCAGCTAGCTCCGTTGTTTAATAGGCTCTAAAGAAAATTTCTATATTAACAAAATTTATACCTAAACAACAGAATATAGGAGCAAAAAATCATAGCAATAGTCAGTTATCCTTCTTCCCCCCTCCCCCCTCGCTTCCTTTTGCTTTCAGGGTGGGAGAGAAAACCAAATAAAAACGGGCAGGAAGGACAGAAAATGGTGGCTGGCCACCATTTCTGGGACTGAAAAGTTGAGGGGACCAAAGCAGGGGTGGGTTCTAACTTACCTCTTTGCTGCCTTGCTTTCCTCAAGATGGCGACCGCATGAACAGTGCCAGAAGCTTGGCTTCTGCACATGCTCAGTAGAAAAATAAAATAAAAAATAAAATAAAATAAATTAAATTTAAAAACAAACAAAGAAAGAAAGCTGAAAACAAGATGGCGACTACATGAACAGTGCCGGAAGCTTGGCTTCTGCACATGATCAGTAGAAAAATAAAAATTAAATTAAAAAAATTAAATTAAATTTTTTTTTAAAAAAAGAAAGCTGAAAACAAGATGGCGACCACATGAACAGTGCCGGAAGCTTGACTTCTGCACATGCTCAGTAGAAAAATAAAAAAATAAAATAAAATAAAATAAATTCAAAAAAATTAAGAAAAAAGAAAGAAAGCCGAAAACAAGATGGCAACCACATGCAGTGCCGGAAACTCAGTTTCTGCACATGGTCAGAAGAAAAAAATTCAAAATAAATAAATAAATAAAAAGACGGCGGTGCCCATGGACCGGCACCGACCGATCTGGTTCGGTGATGTCATCATGACGTCACCAGCGGGTTGCTACTGGTTCTATAGAACCAGTCCGAACCGGGAGGAACCCACCCCTGATGCAAACCATTTCCAGGTCTCCAATGGCCAAATGTCAGGGCCACGTACAGCAATTCCAACAGTAAAACAATGATAAACCATTACAAAAACAAAGCAGAGCATTAGATATTTATTGTAGAATGAATATATCCATATTAACCTTATTCTAATTTTATGAAAAATAGTCAAAACACAAACATAACCAATGTTTGTATTTGACAATGACATAGTACTCTTTCTTCCAATTCAGTCGCTAATTATTCCCTCTCATTTGTGTGTCTGTACCAGTACAAAGTTATATGTGGATGCTTCCTCATAAACTGGAATCCCTAGGGCACAAGTTTCTACCTTCCATGTAAATGTCCATTCAGCTACATGTACAGCACAATCTTTCCTGAATTCCTTTGCACTGTGTAGATAGACCTGATGGGAGGCTACAGAGAAATAAGGAAATAGCCTTGAGACAAATTAGCAAGAACTGTTGCATAAATGAAACATACCTTAGGTTCTAGGAAAAAAGATAGTATATAGAAGAGACTCAGGCAGGCTCCTTCCTAATTCATTGGAAGGGGAGGCAAAGGTAAGCACAAATAGGCTTGTAAGATTATGTTACTATAGCCTATCTCAAAATAATATAAATAAAGAGAAGAAGAGGATGACTAACAGCAAGATGGAAGGACTCAATTACAGTGGCAATGAGAATATGGCTGGAAGACCTGAAAAACCAAGTTAGTAACACATCCTCATGGAAAACAAAAACATTGTATGTGGTCACTAACAGTCAACAACTACTTGATGACAGGTAACCAATCAAATCAAAAGGATTTTCAGAAGCACATGGATTATACTTAAGAGTAGCCAACAATAGTCTCTCTTGCTTTACCTAGAATTTTCTGATGAATGGGATTGTGTTTCTCTTTCTGCCTGTCCATCATACACTTGTAAACATGCACTCAGTGAAACTTAGGTCATTTAGTTTATCTCACAAGGAAAAGCAGTAATCCATCATACTGGGTGACAGAATGGTGGTCTAAGGGAATTATGTTACTTAATGCATTTAAATGAGTTGTGAGTGGATGGATTGTAACAGCTAGAAATGTGCCTCTGTCTTTGCCATTTTCAGGTTTTCTTAGCATCACTGATATAGTAAATGGGACTGTGGCATTCAAAGATGCTGCACTTCAGAGTTCATAAATAGAATGAGAGGCATTGTTAGTCTAGTTGGCTGTGTTGAAAAAACATGTGTACTCATCTTGCTTTGTGAAGATAGAAGAAAGTGCAGCCAGTATGAGATGGCTACACTTGTTTGAGCAGATGGCCACTGGCTTCTAAACAGCATTGAAGCATCACTCAAAGAAAGGGAGGGAATATATCACCTCAAGAGGACACAGATTGTAGAACTTTGCACTTACTAATGCTTCATGTGCCAAAACCAATCCAGCCCAATCCAATATTACTGTAATCTGCTGTCATAAATTGTTTTAGCATGCTGGGGAAGAGAGTGAACTTATGCCTTGGGTATCTACTCTACTTCTGTCCCTAAGTTTGTGGTTGATAGGTTACTTCAAGAACAATCCCTACTCTGCTCTCTTTTTAAGCCATTTTACCTTTGGACAAAACTTGGACATTCTTCAAATCTAATATGCTTTTAAACAGAGATTAGCCTTTCTAAAGTAGAACTCATGGCCATTCTATCACTAACCCATTCCACTCCTCCTAGCTATACAGCTACTTAGCAAATCATCCTTGTTGATCACAGATATGGATCATCAGCAAGTCCTAAACAGTTAATTGTTCAGAATGCATAAACCATATCTGAGCTCGTGGGAAAGTGCCAAGATTTTTAAAAAATGAGATACAATGAAACATCTTATTCTTGGCAACTAGGTGTTTATGTGCAGTGCAGAGACACCATGGAAGGCAGTTCATAATCCTCCATTTTATTAGTCTGCTAAAGGAAACTATTGGCACTTCCATTTAAAAATATTGCTCATTCCACTTAAAAATGGCCAATTATTTCCTCTCTCTTTTTATTTGTACTCCTGTTCATATATATTTGGTATCTCTTCCAACTTGTGGTATTTTACAAGGAAAAGGAGATCTAACTTCAAGTCTATTCTCAGCTATGATAGCACACTACATTCTCGACCATGGTAATTAAGGAAATAAGTTTTTCTTTCTGACAGCTCATTTGATTTCAGTACATGTCTTACCTGCCCACTGAAACTGACAGCAGTTATATGTGCTCATATTTAACTAGGATCAATAAATTATCTTTAGCTAGGATCACTAAATATTTTTTGGCCATGAATGCTAAATATGTCAATTCTAAAAGATAAAAGCCAGCAGCTCTGTTAGGATTATTTCCTAATAATCTGTTGACTTCACTGTTGAATAAAAGATAAAAAAATCATTGAAGATCAATCATAGTGATAGCTTCATTTAATAACGTATCTATGTCAGCTCATTTCAGGAGTGGTTGTGTTTGCACAAAATCCTGCTAGAGGCCTGCATGAAAAGGACCATTTCTCATCATCTTAGACCAATCAGCAATCATGAAGATGTTTGCTAGTCTAGACATTGAGTTTGATCTAATTGTGGGCCATAATAGAAGTCATTAGCCTTTAGAAGATGAATTGAAAGCTAAAGCTGCCCAGGACTTCACTATCACCTTGAAATTCTTAAAATGGATTCAGCTGTACACCTTTAACAGGCAAGTTTCATGTGTCAATGGTCTCTGTCTTTATTAAATAAAGCAAAATAAGGTTTTCTTAGAGAATTTCTAAATGGACAGGGTGAAACACTTTTTGACTGCAAATGTCACATCTTGATCATCCAACCAATCCTGGACCTTCCTTTGAAGAGGCTGACTTTGAGGGCAACTGATTCAATCTTTGTAAGATATAATGATTTCATATAGGGTAGTAGAAATGAAAGGGATTTGTCTGTGGGGAATGCTTATTCCTTGATTGCTGGCAAACCACTCTTAAGGAATGTAGATTCACACAATGACCCCTGATTAAGGAAGTCTGGACATGAGCTTTGGCACGTAGTCAATACTAGGCAAGCCCTCACGTAGGCAGAAAATCCCAGGAAGCAATGCATTGATCACGAGCTCATCATGAGCTGTTCATGAGCCTTCTTAACCTATCAGTAACAAGGTAACCCTTGATGAATGGATTAGTCTCTGCCACGAGGTCCTTTGTTTGTATGACAATAAAAGGGAGCATCCCCGAGCTATTGGGAGAGAAGTGCCTTCCCATTGACTTCATTCCTGTGTGAGCGTCCATTTCTCCTCATCATCGCAACATTTGTCCATAGTCATAAAATGAAATGGATTGGGCATAGAGAAGGAGAATTGGGCATTTAAGAGCCATGGTGGTGCAGTGGTTAGAATGCAGTATTGCAGGCTAATTTGACTGCCGATTGCCAGAAGTTTGGCTGTTCGAATCTCACCAGGCTCAAGGTTGACTCAGCCTTCCATTCTTCCGAAGTCGGTAAAATGAGGAGCCATATTGTTGGGGGCAATATGCTGAACTCTGTAAATCTGCTTAGAGAGGGCTGGAAAGCACTGTGAAACAGTATATAAGACTAAGTGCAATTGCTATTGCTATTTACCTCTTATATCAGTAGGCTACATTAGATTTTCAGGTATAAGTCTTGAAGAGCCAAGGCAGAAAGTGATGGCTCCCAAGCTAGAAAGGGCCAGGATATAAACATACTGGAAATGCATAGCTTCAAGGAGACCATGTACAACATCTATTGATTTGGAAAGATAAGAGGACAATGCTTCAAGAATTTAAATTTATAAGTGTTAATATTACAGCTTTCCATTATTTATACTAATCAATTGTTGTAAATGGCTTAATTCTCATTTTAGTAAGGATTCTTATCTATCTGACATATCTGGGAATCTTCTGCCAAGTCAAGCTGAGAAAGTGAGCTAAGCCATGAAGTAACAAGAGCTCTGTGATTTAATTCTGATTTCAAGTTCCAAGTGCTGGCAATAACCTTTGTGAAAAACCCTAAATGTGACAGTGGAATTGGGTCTTCATTTGCATTGGTTTGATTCTACCTGTAATCTAATATCCACAATAAGATCCCACTTGCATACTTGATAGTAAAATTGGTTAGTTTGTCTGAGATTATTGGTATCTTCTTGGTCTTTTCTGTTTTGCCACCTAAGGAAACACTGGGTTTATTTTTCTTAGGTTTCCATTTCCTTAAGTCACTTGTGTTGTCAGAAGTAGTTTTTCACATGTATCTACCGTGTTTCCCCCAAAATAAGACCCTGTCTTATATTTTTTTGAACCCTGAAATAAGCGCTTGGCATTATTGCCATACACTCAAAAGCCCGGTTGGGCTTATTATCAGGGGATGTCTTATTTTGGGGGGAAACAGGGTATGTTGCTATATCTATTTTATGTTTCCCCTATTATGTTTATACTGGGGCATGTGTGTTACATTGTCGTGAAAGTTGGCACTGAGAAACAATTAATAAACCATTGAAATAAACTTAGGAATAAATACTATTTAGAACTATTTGCAGCAATATCTATCTATCTAGCTTCTTTCTTTCTTGACCATTTCTTGTTCAGCATCCTGAACAAGAAATGGTCAAACTCATATCACTCAATATTTTGATTAAATAATATTTTTTTCTTAAAAAAAAGTTAAAGTAAGAATTTCAGTGAGTACTATACTTTTAAAACTTATAGATTGAGAAATTAGAATAGGGAGATTCAAATTCTTTTTCTTGAGTTTTTTTTTTGTGATGTGAAGAAGGGGCAGATTGTACTTGTAGATTGTTTTGGAAATGGCTAGTAGAATTCCTGTTGTTCTGAGAATGAGCCCTTGCGGTGTCTCAGGACTACAGTGAAAAACTACAGCAGTTAAGTAATAGAGTTATCCACACACACCATTCCTTCCCCTTCCCTCTCAACTTTTCTAAATCATCCATTTCCAATATCTTCCATTTTATTGGAACTTTTACCAGAATAAGAGAACACCCCCTTCAAGAAAATAGACATACTTTCAAGTAAGTCCAGAGATCATGTTTTGAAAGGTGTAACATGCTGAGAATTTTAATCATTGCCTAAACTAGTTTGTCTAGCCATTGCTGATACCTTTCATTAGTGATTAACAAAAGCCTAGATACAAGGGAATTCCTTATAAAATCTGATCTTTCAACTGATAACAAAACCTCTCTTACCCTACCAGCCCCCAACTGTGAAATGTGTATCTCAGTATGAAGCTCATTTCTTTTCTTGCATCCTTCATATGGATTTCCTCCTTTATTGAGAGGGAAAGCAGGAGTGAGGCAGAGAAGATGAAAGAAAGAGAGAGAGAGAGAGAGAGAGAGAACACATCCAATTCTACTACAGCTCCTTAGCTGTGTTTCGGGCTGATTCCTGCTACTGAGCATGCGTGGAAGCCAAATTGCACGAGGGGACGTCCACGAAATGTCGCGATGCGAACTGGTGGCGAAGTTAAATGGAACCCACCTCTGCCGAGTATGATTTGTATGTGAATGGATACCTAGGGCTGCTTCTATTTTATTGTTCTTGTCAAGTGTGCTGAACTCCATGATTGTCTTCTGATCAAGACTGAATTCTTACCTGGTCTTTTCTTATTTTTTAAAGAAAAATCTCAAAGTGTACTTAATTTATTAGCATTACCCTCATGGTAGTCATGTCTACTTGCTATCTATTTTTATTCATGCATTTGATATATTTTAGCTATATTTTAACTGTACATTTTATTGCTTATTACTGTTATGTTTTGGGTAGCTTAATGAAGGTTGCAGTTTACTTTGAGTGATTTTAATGTTGGAGTTGATTTATTATATTGTTAAAATTTTTATCTGTGCTGTTATCCATGATAGGCAGCTGGCTTTACGATACAGTTTTAGATTTAAAGGGCAAGGCTGCCTCTCTTTTTGGAATCTTCCAAATATTTTTTGGTGTTGTTTAACTCTGGGTCTTTTCAAATCATGTTAGTTTTGTCCAGTAAAACTTGTTCTCTTCTTAGCTTTTCTTCATTTAGATAGCCAGTTCTGATAGGATCACTTTTTAAATTCCCATTGTGTATTTGAATAACCTCTTCAGCAGAAGAAACTGGTCATTCATTCAGCATTGCAATCTGATGGTAAAACCTTCTATTTATCCTTGATAGTGTATGTGCTGGATTCAGCCTCAAGAATCAATCTTCGTTTGTTATAGTTGATTGGAAAAGAAATCATCCAAAGTAAATGATATACTTGATGATTTTTAGACTTAACTGCCTTGGAAGTATAGTAGGTCAACTAATGTTTTAATGTATTCTTGCGTAATTTAGACTCTAATAGCATTACACAGAGTCTGCAGTGGTTTATGGTGAAGCATAACCTTCTCCTTATGGGGATTATAGAACTTTGTTATCTCTGACAGACGTGACAATCCATGTAAAGTGGAGGATGGAAACACCAGAAGCAACTATAGATTCTGTCTAAATCATAACTCTAGTAGACAACCCTCTTTTCTCAAGGGATAGAACATAAGGAATAACCATCTTGTCATATCATCTTGCATATATAAGTTGATACATGAACAGCAGGAATATTGTAAGAAGTTATAAGATCATATGCTCTATGATAACTCTTTACCTGCATGCCTTTGAGATGTTTTACAGAACCTGGAAGTTGTCTTGCTACCTTTGGAAAATGTCTGTGGATCTGTATCAGAGGTGGTATTCAGCTGGTTTGCACTGGTTCATGTGAACCGGTAGTGATGGCCGGCTGGCCACACCCCTGAACCGTTCCCCCGGTCCCCGCTCGCTTGCCCTGCCTGCCATGTTCGTCGCCGCCATGTTCTTCACGCACACGCATCCCATTGCCTTGCAAGTCCAATGCACGAAGAATGCGCGAAGAACATGGTGGTGATGGCATGGCAGCAGCTTTTTCCATGACTTTTTGGCAGCCTGCAGCCAGCCTCCTCCTCTTTTTTTTTAATTCAAAAAGTTTTATTAGTACAAAATTACATAAATGGTAGCTAAATATTAAATATAAAGTACAAGCATTTTTATTTTTTTCTCCCCCCCCTAGCCCACCCCCTTCCCTCCCCGCCTCCCCCCCGGACTTCCCAGAGATAATACAGGGCATAATAATAAATTTAAATTGTTAATAAAAAGAAAAAAAAAGAAAAGAAGAACACTATTTTTAAAAAACTTCAACTCCAAATTATACACTAATAATATATCGTCTATGTATACAATAGTAAAGATACAAAAAAGAAAAGAAAAGAAAGAAAGAGAAATCTCTTTAACAATACAAACAAACAAGCCTCCTACCTCCTCCCTTCAATCCTCTACCTTATACAAAGTAAATATTATATAAATAATAACTAAATATAAAATACAAAAATCTTAAGCTAATATTATTAACATTAAGAATAACCTCAAAGATAAATAAAACTTAGCTAAATGTTACGTAAGTAATCATTAAATATTAAATTTCCTCATAATATTAATAACATATTATTCTAGATTAACTTATTAACTTCAGAAAACAAAAAATCTTTAAAGTCTTAAAAAAAAGAAAAAAGAAAAAACAAATCTTCAACAAACTATATATATCTAATATTATTAACATTAAAAATAACCTCAAAGTTATATAAAACTTAGCTAAATATTGCGTAGGTAATCATTAAATAAGGAAAAGGAAAAATACAATCATATTAGTCTCTATCCGTCCAATATATTTCAACATCACATCTTTTTGTATCTTGATAGTTGCATCTTTTAATAGCTCAATAAATTCGAATTTGTCAACTCGTCTCCCATCTGGTCCCAAACCTCCATCTCCTTTTCCCCAGCTATCTGGCTCTGGCACTCCTTTTGGTTTTTTAAATCTATTTCCTTTTGATCCAGCAAAGATGGCTTCCCCTCCTCCTCCTCTTTTATTTTCATACATCCTTCCTCTGGAATTTTGGATATATCAGCCTTTAAAACATTGACATAAAATCCAGTAGCTTTTTTTATCGTATTAAGCCGGTATCTTTTTCCAGAAAATTTCACTGCTACTCCAACTGGCGCTTCCCATTTATATTGTAAATTTAATCTTTTGAATTCATCGATCAAAAAAGTGTAGCTTTTTCTGGCTTTAAGCATTTTAGAGGGGATTTCTTTCCAAATCTTTAATTCCTGACCATTCACCATGAGATTATTGTTGAACGTTGCCTGTATAATTCTATTCCGTAGAGCTCTTGTGGTAAAATATATGACAATGTCCCTTGGTAAATGCTTTTGTTTAGCGTACCACGAATTGATTCTGTATATTTTGTCGATTTGTGTAGCCAATTCCACTTTAGAAATTCCAGATACCTGATCCAATGCATCAACCATCCTTCCTTTTAAATCTTCATATAATCCCTCTTTCAAACCTCTGACCCTTATAGCAACTTCCATGGATCTAAACTGTGTCATCAACACCTCTGTTTCAAAATTTGCAATATCATTTTGGATTTTATCTATGTATTTCACCGAGGTTGCCAAAGCTTGTTTATTTGTTTCAATACGTTCTGCCAAAACTTCAATATTTGTTGCTAAACCTTTGCAAACCTCTAACACATCAAATCTGAGTTGTTGATTCATATTCTTCAAAGCAGCCTGCATTTTTTTGTCTATCTCACTAATTTTCTGATTAAATTCCAAAGTCAGTTCATGTTTCATAATCTTTAAATTATTTAATAAATTTTCAGGTGTCAAAGGCTGTGGAGGTGTTAACTCAGTATTAAGTTGCGTTTTAGAAATATATCCAGAGGGATAGTCATTTCTTTTAGTCAAAACAATCTTTCCAGATTTTGAAGCCATTATGGTGTTTCAAAAGAGTACAAAGAAAAAAAAAAGCCAGGTGCCTGATTAAAGTTCTTTTCAGTTTAAAAACCAGGTAGTCTTTTATTATTAGAAATCTTTCAATTATAACTTTAATCCAGGGTTAGGAGACAGAGAAAGAAAAAACCATTTTTCCAAGTTAAAAGTTTCCATAAGAGAAAAAAAAAGCCTCTGGGGAAACGAAAGTCACTTTCACTTCTCAATCGCCATATTGTTACTTTGTTTCCTTTGTTTCTTTGCCGAAGTGAAAGCTTACCCAGGAGTTGAAAAAAAAGGAAAAAAGAGGTTTCATTACTTGCCCATCTCACGCCTGTTTCTCTCTGTCTGCTTCTATAGTTCAAAAGTAATTGTAAATCCCATTCTAGAAGCAGCGGCTGGTCACGACATCTAGCTCCGCAAAAGCGGAGGTTTCCTGATCTTCGGAGCTGGAGACAGGCTGCATGGGGAGCTCTCCCTTCGCGCCCCTAGATGGCTCCTAGGGCGCTGGGGGGGCTCTACCCCACCTGTCAAGCTCTCATCTCTCCCCTTTGCCCGGGGAAGAGACTTCAAAGCCGCCAGACAGCTGTTCTGGCGGCTTTTTACGAAGATCGGAAAGGCGCCCGACGAAGGGACGTCCGCGATGGCGCGCTCCAAACCGGAAGTCTCCAGCCTCCTCCTCTTTGAGAGCTGCTTTGTGGCTGTGGCGGCTGGCTGGGGGCCGCCGAAAAGTGGAAAAAGCTGTTGTTGTGCCGTCACTGCCATGTCTTTCACTGCCGTCACTGCGCATCCCATTGGACTTTTAAGGCAATGGGATGCGCTTACGTGAAGAACATGGTGGCGACGAACATGGCGGGTGGGGCGAGCTTGCCTTCCGGACTCTGGACCAGCCGCCGCAGAAGGTAAGCAGCCCGAACAAAGAGTCGGTGGTGGGGGAGGAAGCGGGGCTAGGTCAGGCCTACAAAAGTAGGGGAAACAGGGGCAAATGGCAAAGGGAGGGCAGGGGTAGTTAGGTGGAAATTCCAAACATTTTCCTGTGGGTGTGGCTAGGTTGGGGGTCATGTGACTGAGTGGGCATGGGTGTGATTGACAACAAGTTGGCCACACCCACTCAGTCACATGCCCCCCACCTAGCCACACCCACCAAACTGGTAGTGAAATTTTTTGAAACCCACCACTGATCTGTATGTGTCAGGGACATTCCATAACAGCATGGTTCTTTCACAAAAATACTTGCTATCACTGTTAGTTATGAGATGAAGAACATCCTTAGTTTGGAGTTCTGCATACAAATAGTTGAGAATGGTTGTCACTGACTTCCAGTACAGGAACAGATGGGGGCAATATAGAATTAGCAGCATCTACAGTGTTTTCTCCCATATGGTTGAAATCATAAAAATGTTACTGCATTTTATATGATTATGCTGTTGTAACTTTAAACATAACCTTGACTCATTAGACAAATGAAATAAAAAAGAATCAGTATACAATGAAAATACCAACAGATAACAAAGTTGGAATTACTCATCCAATTTTCATAACAGTTTTCTCCAACAAAAGCTTTTGAAAAGCAGGATGGAAGGGGAGAACTGAAGGCATTTATGCGTTTATGAACAAAAAAACCACTTCATAAAAAACACATGGCACAACACAGGAGAACAAACCCTTCAGGACAAGATTCAGAAGTTCATCTGCATTTAAAAGGCAAAGGCCACTATTTTGAAGACAGCAAAGTCCACATTTTGGACAGAGAGGACCGCTGGTTTGAAAGAGGGGTCAAAGAGGCCATCTATGTCAAAAATGAACAGCCCTCTCTCAACAGAGGGGAAGGGATACAACTGTATCTATTTCCACTATCTACAAAGCAGTTCTTTTAACAGTTCCAAGAAAGCTCCACACCCATTTTCACTTTTCAGGTGACCCTGATGACACAGATAAACCTCCAGGTGACCTCAACGACTCTGTAAAAGAATGCAAATGACCAGCTGTCTGCAAGGAATACAAATACTTCCATTCCCCATCATCCAGTCAGAGATGAAGAAGCTTCTTGAATGAGAAGGGAAATCAGGGGTGAAATCCAGCAGGTTCTGAGACATTCTGGAGAACCAGTAGCGGAAATTTTGAGTAGTTCGGAGAACTGGCAAATATCACCTCAGAGTGGGGTGGGAATGGAGATTTTGCAATATCCTTCCCCCAGGAGTGTGGAGGGAATGGGGATTTTGCAGTATCCTTCCCCTGGAGTGGGGTGGGAATGAAGATTTTGCAGTATCCTTCCCCTGTCACACCCACCAAGCCTTGCCCACCAAGCCACACCACGACCACCAAGCCACAGGCACAGAACCGGTAGTAAAAAAAAATTGGATTTCACCACTGATGCAAAAAGTCTTCAAAGAAAAACAAGAACTTGAAAAACATACCTTTGGGACTACAGACATTATATTTTGGTTTTGTTTATTGATTGATTGATTGATTGATTGATTGATTGATTGATTGATTGATTGATTGATTGATTGATTTAATTTATATACTGCCCATCTCACTATCAAGCAACTTAGGGCGGCTTACATCATAACATAACTGCAGTATATAAAACAGTTAGAACACTTAGAACATTAAAAGCATTAAAACATTGAGCATTAAAAGTTGAAACCTTAAAATAAACATAAATTATAGCAATAGCAATAGCACTTAGACTTATATACCGCTTCACAGTGCTTTACAGCCCTCTCTAAGCGGTTTACAGAGTTCAGCATATTGCCCCCAACAATATGGGTCCTCATTTTACCCACCTCGGAAGGATGGAAGGCTGAGTCAACCTTGAGCCTGGTGAGATTTGAACAGCTGAACTGCTGAACTAACAGTAGCCTGCAGTCGCAGCATTTAACCACTGCACCATCTCGGCTCTTATACATCTTGATTGCAGCAAAACATTTGACAAAATATACATGATATCAAGTTAACAGTCTAGCACTGGACAGCAGGAAATTAAGTGGACATATAGCTGGCTTAGGAAAGCCTGGAGGAACGTTGTCCATGGGGTCACGATGGATCTGTCATGACTTTGTGACCAACAACAACAACAAAAACAACAACAACAACAACAGCTGGCTTGAAAATTATATGAAAAGATATTTATCAGTATGAGTTTTGATGAGCTGCACTGGAAGCTGGCTATTTATCACAGCAGACAGATGAAGGAATTGCTGGGAACAACGTGTTTGTTTTCTAGCTGTGTGTTTTTGATTTGTCATGTTTCTTGCTTCACTCTGGATTTACACGGTGTTTGGAATTGATTCGTGCCTTGGAGATTCTGGACTTTTCTTGCCTCATGAGTTTTCTTGTGTGTGGATTTAAGTTTGTCTGGTGGAGTTATTTTGTTGGAACAACTTTCAATTGTTTTATGGACT
The DNA here is from genome assembly GCA_023053685.1 of Diadophis punctatus similis. Classification (NCBI taxonomy): domain Eukaryota; kingdom Metazoa; phylum Chordata; class Lepidosauria; order Squamata; family Dipsadidae; genus Diadophis; species Diadophis punctatus. The sequence continues at coordinate 183,493,535 of JALIGW010000002.1, read as the reverse complement.
AATCTTGGCCTGCTCGTGGCTGGACTTAATTGGGACAGTTCTGTGTTTTGGTGAAGAGGAATATTAATATTTTCACTAAACCACAGTTACATGTGTGTGTGAGTGAGTGAGTGGGGCAGCACAGTTACTTTGTTTTACATCTTTTCAGAGGATCTTCTTTCCTATTTAGCATAGATGCCCTGCTTTCTCAAAATAAATGTATTATATTCATGGATATTTTCTTAGAGGCTCATAAAGCTGAAATGTTCATAAGTGAACTTCCTTGAAGGATATCCTTATTGTCTGGAAACAGGTAAAGAAAAAAAAGGAAACATATGGAATATTAATTTTCTTATTCTTTATTTGTGGCCCATTATTATAGAAGTCGCTTACAAATGTGTGGGCTGTGCCATTTCAAATTGCTGATGGTGACCTAGATGTCCCCAGTGGGGAGCAAATAAGGAAACAAAAAACAAAATATGTCTTATCTATCATCTATCATTCTATCTTTTGGATCTTTCTATCTTTCTATCTTTCTATCTTTCTATCTTTCTATCTTTCTATCTTTCTATCTTTCTATCTTTCTATCTTTCTATCTTTCTATCTTTCTTTCTATCATCTATCTATCTATCTATCTATCTATCTATCTATCTATCTATCTATCTATCTATCTATCTATCTATCTATCTATCTATCTATCTATCTATCTATCTATCTATCTATCTATCTATCTATCTATCCATCCATCCATCCATCCATCCATCCATCCATCCATCCATCCATCCAATTTATATAGTTTCCCATGTCACTAAACAAGTGACTCTGGACAGCATACAACAAAGTCAAACAGTCAATAAATTCCTACAATTACTATTATTATTATTTTAAAACATTAAAACCACAAAATACTATAAAAAACAAAGCAAGAACAAGGAAATGGCAGACAAATGGATTTAAATAATAATGGAAACCCAATGTAACTCTGTGGCTTAAAGAAAAAAAAATACATGGACAAAAGTCCTGGTTTTGGGATGCTCCATCTTTTTTGGAACTGAACAGCATACCAATTCAATTAAGAAATAAATATATTTTTTCATCATGGCAGTTGTACTGGATGCCTATCGGTGGGGATTCATGTGTTGAAATATTTTCCCATGAAGCAATATCCCTGCATACAGAAAACTTACATATCAGAAAAATCCCTTGACCTGTGACATTTACTTTTCATGTGCAAAACACATACTCATACATATTGATATAGATCTAATCATTCAATGAAGTGAACCTTATCTGCAATTTAAAGTGATACAGCTTTAGTGTGGAGTGCTAAAATATGAATTTAACATTTGCTTCTGCCTTTCTATAATTTTATTTTATACAGAGATTCTTTTTCAAGTTATGTGTATCCTTTTAGTTATATTTCTGCAGATGCTTATTTAAGTGTGAAATTTTACTGCCGCTGTGCTGTCAATGATTCAAATGCTTACAGAATTTACGCCTTTAGCTAAGCAGCAGATTTAAAGATATGTGGTGTTGCCTTCTTATCTCTTTCCTCCTTCTGCAGTAAAGTGCAGAGTCAGCTTGTTAGAATATCAGAGACTTGGCACTTCTCATATATCAAAACTGCTATGTTACATTTCAAAGAATGTGTACTATGTATCTATTTGTCATCTTGGATCATTATATTTTGTGAAGCAATTCTCTTTGCATTTTGAGGTGCCTGCTTGTTTATACAGTACATGTGCTTACGCTATCTTTGAGCAACATATAAGACCCTATGTATCGTTGGGGCTCTTGCTCCCAGCTCTTTTGAATGCCAAACACCAGTGATTCATTGTAAGACTTAGCTTTAGATGTCTATGGAGATTCTCAGTCATCCAGGTCATGGTTGTCCCAAAGGTGCCTTTTCAAGAGGCAACTGGACTTTCTGTTCTTTCTTTGAAGATGTTTTGCTTCTCATCCAAGAAGCTTCTTCAGCTCTGACTGGATGGTGGGGAATGGAAGGATTTATACTCCTTGCAGACAGCTGGTCATTTGCATTCTTTTTGAATTAGCTTTAGAATTAGAATTAGAATTAATAAAAAGCTTTGTTGGATCCTCTCCAGTTGTTGGCATTTCTTTAGGTGAGTTTTTCACCATACTGCAGCATAGGTTTGCCACTTAATCCTTTCACATGGCTGACTGGAGGGAGGACAGGGGACTTTAGATGGGAACTAAATTTGCATAAATGCATTACTGATTTTTCTTCTCTCCCTTTGTTCATTATTCTTAACTTTGATCAGGAGGAAAGGATCTTTAGAAGTGATGCCAGTTATGGACTAGAATGAGCAAACAGGCAACTTACTCTCTATCATCAGAGGACGAAGTGATAGAACTGGAGGATGCATCAGAATGACAGAGAGAACTGTCCTCAAAAGCCATTGTCTTGGAAGATGCAAGAGTTGCCTTTTTGTCAACATCTCTTTGTAGAGGAGGCCGTGTTTCTATCTCTATCTCTAAGGGTTCCAGTCCAAAAGAATAACAGTTTTCTGTACACCTTTGGATTGAATGGCTGTTGGAGAAGGCTAGGTTCCTTCAACTGAACAGGGTTTTCTCAGTTGAACTGGATCCAGTCAGGGAATAAATGAGAAAAACCACACCCCAAGATGTTCTATATAAGATGAAAATTTGCCTAGAGGTGGCTCTCTTGCCTCACAATCAGGAGGTTGTGAGTTCGAGCCTACGTAGAGGCAGATGTAGGGTCTCCTGCTTGGGCAGGGGGTTGGACTAGATAGTAATAGCAATAGCACTTAGACTTATATACCACTTCATAGTGCTTTACAGCCCTCTCTAAGTGGTTTACAGAGTTCAGCATATTGCCCCCAACAATCTGGGTCCTCATTTTACCGACCTCAGAAGGATGGAAGGCTGAGTCAACCTTGAGCCAGTGAGATTTGAACAGCTGAACTGCTGAACTGCAGTACTGCACTTTAACCACTGCGCCACCTCGGCTCTTGATGACCTGCAAGGTCTCTTCCAACTCTGCTAATCTATTAATAAAATAAAATAATGAAATTGAATAATTTTAAGAGAAAATAGAGCTCTCAGTATTTTGTCTTTAATTTTCCATATATACAATGATTATTTTTATTAGATTTATATTCCACCTTTTTTTTTTTACAGGAGCTCAAAGTCATGTACATAGTATTCTCTCTTCCTGTTTAGTTCCATGGGAACTTATTCTGTTTCAGTTTGGGGACATATTCTGATAGATTCTACAGCCTGAAACTCCCCGCGGAGCTGTCCAAGGTGCTGCTCAAATTCTTCCTTTGAAAGAATATGGAAATTAGAACATCTTCAGCTTTCTGTTGAGGTGGAGATCAAGGCCAATATTATGGGAATTGTAATCCCAACTCAAAAACTCAAAACCACCAAATTGCCTATTCTTATTTTATAGTTTTAAAAAAAGGTCTATCCGATTTGGAAATTCTGTTTCATCTCCAAATCTATGTGCTTTAGAAGAGCACTGGCTGTCTAAACTTCTTTCCTCGGCATTCTCCTTTGCCAAGCTAACTCAAGTAAGTATATCCAAGGTCTGAAAAACTAGGGTAAACTATGAGAAATTGGGTTCAGATATCTAATCTTCTCATTTTTGCAGTAACACGGTTGCATTATCTCCGGTGTTATTTGTAATTTTGCTTGATATAAATCAAGTCTCCACTGCATCTCATCTAATACCCTCTGCAAAAGAGCAGTGCGGTCTTGTGATTCAGCCCATTATTCCTGACTACAACCTATTTTGCCTGGGGCTGATGGAAGGGGATCAATAAGGGGGAAGTTTTTCATCCCTGATTAAAAAAAAATCCATGCTAAATGATAAAATGGAATTGCTGTACATCACAAAGTCCAGGGTTGCAAGTGTGAATTGTGACATGCAGTTACAGATCAAATTGGTTGTTTGAAGCAGTCAGAACTCATGACTCATATTCTGTGATCAATCTAACTTTGTATTGCACTATCCAAGCCAGCATCTCACATTCATTCATAGTATTCCAATTGAGCTACTTGTATACACTGGACAGGCCCCCCTCTTTATCATCCTGCTTCCAATTCAGCTTTGTGAACCTGATAATAAGGAAGTTCCAGGAGACAGCCAAGGAATTTTAATTTAGTACCTGGATTACAGCAATCCAGTCTGCAGTTAGTTAGCTGCTTCTTATTTCAAAGAAATGAGAAGCAGAATCCTTCCTTAAAACAAGTGTTAACATTGAACACGATGGACAATTCTGCAAGAGGAAAGTTGGTGAGGCAGAGGATTAATTGAGAAAAACTACACCCCAAGATGTTCTATATAAAATGAAAATAATGAAATTGAATAATTTTAAGAGAAAATAGTGCTCTTGGTATTTTGTCTTCAATTTTCCATATATACAATGATTATTTTTATTAGATTTATATTCCACCTTTTTTTTACAGAAGCCCAAAGTCATGTACATAGTATTCTCTCTTCCTGTTTAGTTCCATGGGAACAACTTGGGCTGGGCTGAGAAAAAAATGCCTGGCTGAAAGTTATCCGCTGAGGTTCTTTAACTATAGCATCACACTGACTCCTATTCAGGCATATGCCCACAAATACATTCTTAAAAACTCTGATTTATGGAGAATCAGGACAATTCCTTCTTAATCCATATTGACATTTTTTAAAAGTCTAACTCTATTTATAGCCCTGAAGAAAAGAAGAAATAGAGCAACCTTACATTTGCTGCATTACATTAAATTCAGTGTGAAAATCAACAATTGTTAAGTTATGTTATTTTACCCAATTGTTGCTTCTTTTTATAAGAAGAGCATATGATAATTTAACCTTGAATAAATGCTTTACTGGAAACCCAGAGCAAAGGCAGTATAACTGAGTTAATTTGATATTTCCTGTTCCATCTGATTAATAAAATATTTTATCATTCAGCAAAGCTGTATTCAAGGACCATTTTATTAAAGTGTTTATATTAATCAAACACAACCCATACAGCATGTTCTGAAACTGTAGTGGAATCCATAATATGCATTTAATTTCAGATATCAAAGAATGTGGTGTCAGCAAATAATCTAGCCAGCAACAATTTTGGGGTATAGAATCAAGGAAAATATAATCCCATTAGGAAAGATGAATAAAACTATCAGGCCAAAGCCATTTTATTTGGAGTCTTTGGCCTGCCACACTATATATTATTTTATTATGCATTTTCTATTGTGGGAAAATGGGAGGGGGGATAGTATGAGGTTGTTAGTATGTAGCCATAACAAATTCCTTTTTAGAAAGCCAAGGTCATCCTTTGCCTCTGCGCCCCAGCACTTGCACGGAAGAAGATGGGTGGATTCTGCCAGCATGGCACTTGGAGATTGGAGAATGTGATGAACTTGTGGGTGTGGGGACATGGGCTTGAACTTTCAACTGGGTGGAGAAACACTGGGGACTTCAGATTTGGGTTTCACCCAGATGTGTCAACATGGCTCTGTTAATAAATTGGATCTTTGAGGAATCTTCTGCCTCGGACTCTGATTTAGTTTTAGATGCTATTTGGAACCCTGACAAAAACATCTATTATCCACCCATGCTAACGTTTTAACTCTTGCAAAATTTTAAAACTCTGAAAGTATAATATGGGTGATGGTCTGTTATAGTCTAGAAAGGAATCAAAAGAATGACTTAAATAATGTCCTACTATTATATATGGCATTGACTTAATATACACATATTAAAAATAATTAACACATTTTGGACTATAAGACGCCCCCCCCCCAAGTGAGTGGAAATGTCTGTGTGTCTTATAGAGCAAATATTATGGCAGGGGGAAGGGGGGTTGGTGTGGCACCGATCAGCTGTTCTAGGCGGCGGGGATTACCACCACCGCTGCCTATCACCGCTGCTGCTGCCTGTTCATGGCAATCGGCGGCAAATGGGCGGTGGTGAACAGGCGGTGGCGGCAGTAAATGGGCTGTGGCGAATGGGTAGTGGTGGTGGTGAATGGGCTGCAGCAGCAGCGAACGGGCCATGGAGACAGAGGCAGATTTTTAAAAAATTGTTTGCCTCCTGTAAAGCTAATGTGCGTCTTATAGTCCGGAGCAACTTATAGTCCAAAAAGTATGGTATATACTTGTTGTAGAGACTGTGACTGGATCATATAAATTCAATAGACCTGTACACCAAAATAGATCATAGGTATTAAAAACCACAGCTGTGAAGTACTTCCAGTTTAACTGACAAAAGGCACTTTAGAAGCCTCCCTTCACCAATGGTGCAGTTATGAGAAAAATATATAAGGTTGCTTTTAATGAGTCACAGAGGGGATCTGCACTCCTTTGCAGACCAGAGCATTTCTTCTTGCTTGAGTCCAAAATATTTGACAGCCTTGCTATAAAGGACTTGTGATTATTTTAAGAGATTTATAGCAAGCTCCTTGCAAATTTTAATTGAATTACCTTAATGGTCAATGTCATTATTAATATTAAATAAAGTTAATAATAAATTGTCATTTAACATTAAAGGAAAATAATACTATAGAAGAATCAGTTTAGTGTAGTGGTTAAGGTATGAGGCTAGAAACTGGGAGACCATGAGTTTTGGTCATGCCTTAAGCACAAAGCCAGCTGGGTGACCTTGAGCTGATAACTCTCTCTTGCCACCCTAGGGCAGGGGTAGGCAAAGTTGGCTCTTCTATGACTCGTGGACTTCAATTCCCAGAATTTCTGAGCCAATCATGCTACTTAGGAATTCTGGGAGTTGAAGTCCATGAGTCATAGAAGAGCCAACTTTGCCTACCCCTGCCCTAGGGCAAACTATTTTGGAAATCTTGCTAAGAAAACTGCAGGGACTTGTTTAGGCAGTCACCAGGAGTCAAAAACTGGCATGCATATACAAAGGGATGTTGAATTCGAGAAAAGACACACTTTGAACTGAAACCAAATGAATGCTCAAAGGTGCTTTATAAAAAGAACTGAACAGAGTAGTGATCTACTATAAATTCTGTTAGTTACTGTAGCACTGATTGATATAAAGTCTGGTAAGATAGACCAAGAGAAATCTTGATAGCAATGCCTCCCAGTACAAAAGGAAATGTAAAACTGGTATCTCATAGACCGAATACATTTGTAACAAGCAAAGCAAGAACCTGCAGTATCCATCCTGATTCCTTTTCTGGTCCATAAAATGTATACATTACAGTAACTTTGGATGCAGAACTTGAATAGCTGACAGACTATGGGGATGTCTCCTTTTTCTTGTCATCAGGGGCATTAATACCAGCAGTGTATTTCCCATCAACTTCTGGCAGGAAGTAAAAGAAATACAGAAGATGAAGGGTCTTCTAAGACTTCAGCCTTTAGTGGTGGTGGGTGTTCCCCCCCTCATCTACAGCCTGCTGTCTTAGTCTACACCTGGAATGACATGTCCAACAAAATTCGGAATTTCTGCTTTATGTTATTTTGAACATAAATGTTGACATCTGCAGCTTGCCATGGAGGAGTAGGTAGAATGTGTGTTAATTGAATTGTTCTTCTATACAATCCTTAAAGTCAGGAATTGGCAATTTAACTTTCTAATCTAGCTAACTTTGATCTGCTAATTAGTGCCAGAGTTTATAAAGGCCAAAGTGGAGCAAGGAATAAAAGCAAAGAGAAGGTGGATGGCATTTCTGTTATCAGAAATGACTTTATTCAGTGCACTCTCTGTCCCTCCAGGCTTGCTACCTAGCACCTCTTTCTCACAGTGGACCTGGCAAATTTCTATCTTTTAAAATATAAATTTATTCATTTGTTGGTTCAGTGGTTTGGCTAAAAATTCCAGCATTATTTGCTAAAACTAATGGCAAAAAGGAATGTGATAAAACGTTTGAGAAAGAACAAAGTGTATTTATTTTTTATTTTTATTTATTTATTTTGTCGGGCATGTATTAGATAACAGATATAAAAACATAATTTTGAATACATGAAATGGATACGAATAAAAGGGAACATTAGGACAGGGACAGTAGGCATGCTGGTGCGCTTATGCACGCCCCTCTTAGGAATGGGTCGACAGATACCTGCATGTGAAATACTAGTGAGGGAAATACCATCTCTATTTGTCTGATGTCATCGTCATCGTAATCATCTTCTTCATGATCATCATCATCTGAAACAAGCCCAGCAACTTTGCCTGATTGTAAATATTTCCTTGAAAGCTTGAAGAACATATCTAGGAAGGGGTAGGTTTCCCCTAGAGAGAAAGGCTGCCATTCTTATAAATAGCTAGAGATATAGCAGGAAGGCTGTGTTCTAAAATGTGACATCCTATCTCTGGTTAGTAATTGCCTTCAGTCAAGTCTGTCTATCATTTATCAGATGAAAGAAAGAAAATGAGGCTAGGCAAATATTTTTAAGGACAATACAGCTAGGGCATGCCTAAGCAACCTTTTTGATGTCTATAAAAGTTTGATGTGCTTGCTACAGTAGGAAAATGATCATCTTGACCCTATTCCAAGGTGAGTTCAGGGAACTTATGACAGCTCACTGTGCATTTTTCGTTGGTTGTCAAAACATCCAGCCATTTGGGAGGCATTTTCATAGACAAGTGTAGTACACTATCTTAATTCATAGTGTGGCCCAAAAGTTTCAAATCCTTTGGTATTTTGAGAATCACTGTGAATGTCTGAATTGCAAGGTTTCTGTGCTTTGTGGACAAAGTCTGATTGAGCCTGTGACCGCAATAACAACAGAAGAAACTTCAGGATGGATTGATTGGTATAATCTCCAGAGGAGACCTGGCACAGAACAGCTTTACTGCTCTTGGGTGGAATTATTAGGACAGTCAGCAGAACAATCATGTCTAAAGATGGGCCCCACTTATTGGCTTTTATTTTTTCTGTCTCTTTGCTTTAACTTTCCACTACTAGATACTCCTCAGATATATTGGATTTCAACCTCCATAATTTCCAGTTAGCATGCTAGTTCTCCCTAATGTTTCTTTAATGGACAATTGTAACCGATATTGTTATAAAATAATTAAATACCACTTTGAGATTGCTTGGGATTGTAAAAGGTAGATAATCACGTTCTTTTTGATGATATGAAAGTGCCATAAATAAAAATGTAACAACTCAAGGGAGCAGTTGGTTATCATGCAGTTGAGAACTTGCAAGGACTTGTGAAGAAGAAATGCAACTAGATCTTTTCTGATCTAGAAAAGATCTGATCTGTGTTTGTGTGTGTATGCACTGTATATTTGTCCTGTATGTGGGTCAAAGAAAAAGGGAAAAAAAAACAGTGAGCAGATGTTACTGTCATGCCAGCCCTTGCTGGCTGTTGCATCTTGCTGACTATTTTATCCCTTTCTAGCATCATTTCTTGATTTTTCTTCTCTTTTCTGTTTAGACCAATTGTGACTTCTCTTTGGAAATGCATGGGAGGTGGTGGAGAGTGGCTTAAGTTATGAATTCCATTTCGGAGCTTCTCCTGATCAACAGATTCTCATGCGTGAATTCACATGGCTAATGAAAACACTTATTTCCTTTCATCTGGAAACTCATCAGTAGGACATTTCACACCTTTCCTGGCAAAAGAAAGGAAATGGGAAACAGGAGCTGAGATAGCGCAGTGGTTAAAAGCAGCATTGCGACCTTCAGCTGATTGCTAGTTCAGCAGTTCAGCTGTTCAAATCTCACTAGGCTCAAGGTTGACTCAGCCTTCCATCCTTCCGAGGTGGGTAAAATGAGGACCCAGATTGTTGGGGGCAATATGCTGAACTCTGTAAACTGCTTAGAGAGGGCTGTAAAGCACTATTAAGCGGTATATAAGTCTAAGTGCTATTGCTATTGCTAAATGACTTGAACCACACATTTCCAAGAGTGAGTAATTTCTTCCAATTCTTTTATGATAAAATGCCCATTTCTCCTGCAATTCAGACTGAGTTCACAATGTTGGTGCTGAGATACTTAATTTGCCATATAAGGAGAAAAGGGCTGGGTGAAGATGCACTGTATCTCGGCAAATTATTTGGCCATGTTCATTTTCCCACTTTTGAATCCTTGTGCTAAATACAATGTTTCTTACTGATGGAGCTTAATATTCTCCCTGCCTTTTTAGCCCAATCCCAAAGAACTTTATTTCTGTTTACTAGATTGGATGGTGGAGAGTATATTTCTTGGTTCAACTGCTCCTTTTGGAACATCCAATACCATCAAATATTGCATTTTTGGAGCTCTTTGCTAGGATGGGATGAAGGTTAACTACTCTGATGGCAACTGATACAATTAAATTAGCATTTGAATGACCATTGAAAGGAAACTACAGGTGGCTGTAGTTTCCTTTCAAACCTGCAGTAGAACACGTTCAGGTCATCTGCCAGTTGCTGATTTCCTTCAGCTTGGGAAAGAGGTTTGCCGTAACCGGTGATGTTTTTAAGATGTTTTTGCATTTGGAACAGATTTATTTTCAGGTGAGGCGGGGGAATAGAACTCCTTAGCATCAGAGCGTGTTTATTTATTTATTTATTTATTTATTTATTTATTTATTTATTTATTTATTTATTTATTTATTTATTTATTTATTTATTTATTTATTTATTATTGGTTCTTTTATGCCGCCCTACTCCCGAGGGACTAATAACAATAATAATAATAATAATAATAATAATAATAATAATAATAATAATAATAATAATAATAATAATAATAATAATAATAATAATAATAATAATAATAATATAGGACATACTAATGCTCTGATGGTCATTTTGAAAAAAAATTTCTTAGTGAGCACCTAGAAGGCAAGAGGAACATATGTGGCAAATTTCAAGTTTGTAGGCTTTACGGTTCTGGATATTTTGTGATGATGCATGAGTGGCATTTCGCTTACCATATTTTTCGGAGTATAAGATGCACCGGAGTATAAGATGCACCTTAGTTTTTGGGGAGGAAAATAAGAAAAAAAAATTCTGCCTATCAGCATCTATCTGGCTAGCTTCCTTAGCAAACAGCCTGGAACAGGTATATTAGCCTTGCAAAGCTTGGTTTGAGAGGCTGCTTTTTCAGCCTTGCAAAGCTCGGTTTGAGAGGTTGTTTTAGCCTTGCAAAGCTCTGTTTCAGAGGCTGGGCAGGGCTACATTTGGTGTATAAGACGCACCCAGATTTTCACCCTTTTTTAGGGGGGGGGAAAGGTGCGTCTTATACTCTGAAAAATATGGTGTATATATATATATATATATATATATATATATATATATATATATATATATATATATATATATATATATATATATATATATATATATATATATATATATATATATATATATATATATATATATATATATATATATATATATATAAGAGCTGATTGGGAACAGAGCCTATGGCCTAGTGGTTAATTTGCTGCCTTACAAGGCAGCCGGCCCGGGTTCAAATCCCAGTAAGGGGTATGGCTATCTGACGAGAGCAAAATAAGCTCGAAATAGATCTATAATAGTCTCCCTTTATTTTCATTTATCAGCAAAAAATCCTACACACACACACACACACACACACACACACACACACACACACACACACACACACACACAGACAGACAGACAGACAGACAGACAGATATAGATATAGATATAGATATAGATATAGATATAGATATAGATATAGATAGACAGACAGACATAGAGATAGATAGATAGATAGATAGATAGATAGATAGATAGATAGATAGATAGATAGATAGATAGATAGATAGATAGATAGATAGATAGATAGATAGATAGATAGATAGATAGATCAGATGCTTGGATGGTTGTCATAACTTCTTATCTTCTTTTTCTTCATAGCATTCATCAAATAGCACATCCAATTAAACAAAACAAAATGCAGCACCTTTTCTTGGCTTTTTGTCTCAGTGTGAGAAGCAAATTTGCCATATATGTAGAAGATACTCTCCCGAAGAAAGGGTTAGATGTCAAGTAAATTATCATTGAGCAAGAAAGAACCCTGATGGGAGCTACAGATTCCCACTAATTCAACCCATGCATTTTCAATCTATAAATTCAACCCATAAATTTACATCACTCCACTTTGACATCACTCCTTACAAAAATTCCTCTCCCACACTGTTGTTTGATCTTCTGCCTTCAGCATTTTAAGGATTTACTTATTACAGCATTTTATTGCTGTACTGGGTTATTGGGTTGTATGTAATAAGCATACTTATTACATACAACCCAAAGCTCTCTGGATAGGTGGACCTTCAATTTCGATAATTTCTGGCCAGCAACCTGTATTGTCTGTGGATTACTGGAATTGGTCCAAGAAAGAGAGTTAAATAGCCACTGACAGTGTTTATGCAAGAGTTGATACCACTACCAGCTCCCTAACCTAATTACATTCAGACAACTAATCAAATTCCTAGCAGGCAGAGAGATGGGAATGCCTTAATAAACATGGTAGTTCCCAACAGATTGATTCAGCAACCTGAAAACAAACGCACCAGGACTTGTACTGGATTCCCTTTCTCTAAAATTAATATGGCAATAAAGAGAAGCCAGATGTAAATCGTTGTTGCTGGTGCAAAGTCTTTTAGACAGATGCAATTCTGCATTTAATATTAGCAGACTGCCCCAAGATGGTATAAATGAAGATGTTTCAACAAAAAGACTCAGGGTTTTTGCGAAGTCAAAATATATTTAACCAGACCTATTCTGGTGCTTGCCTTAGTGTTACATGGAAAACTACATAAACCTGCTCTTTCCTGGTGCTTACCAGACATATTGGAATTGTATTTCCTAGATTCCCAGTCAATATATGGAAGATTGGGGCTTATGGAGACTTGCACACATCTGAAGAGCAGCAATGGAAGTGGGGTTGGCAATGGACATGTTCATGGAAAGAGCCTGCATCTTCTGGCAGCCTTTTACTGTTCCTGGTGCCAATTCAACATTATGTGTAAAACTTGCTGTTTGCAAGAACTCACAATTCCTATCAGAATTGATTGCATCATTTTGGTTACATGCTGTGTAACAGGCAAAGCACTGAATGGATTTCTCAGCCTGTTTGTGTTGTTGAATAGTCCGTTCCTCTGCATGTTCCTCACTCTGTTCCAAGTCTAATTTGCAACCCTTTCAGGGATTTTGCTTATTCTTTTCATGCAAGCGTTTTCAAATATGGAAGTATTGATACTCACGTGGCAGGAGAGTAACAACAGCTAGTGCTTATTTATTGATGTGTTAGTTATTTCTTGCCTTCCATTCATGAGCTCAAAGAGGCATACATATTTCCCTTTCCACCAATTTCCCACCCCTCCAAAAAAAAAAAACCCCAACTCTGAGAGTGAATGACTTGTCCAAAGTCACCCAGTAAGCTTCTGTGGCTGAGCACAGTCTTAAACGTGACTCTTCCCCAGTCCAAGTTCAACTTCTTATGTGCCACATGACACTTAAGTCCAAATCCAACTTCTTAAGTGCCACCTCATGGAGAAGGGTGTGTCATTGTTATCAGGTGAAGTTTCTTGAATTGAAATGATGCCAAAGCTATATGATTGCAACTTTCTCAATCAGCTAAATTTATGTGACCAGGTTCAGAAGAGGCAAGAGGGGCAGTGGATTCCTGCAGAGAAATATAAACAATATATTACACTTCCCTAACCAAACATGACTCTTTTGACTGTATCCAAAAGGTGCTTTTTCAAGAGGCAACTGGACTTTCTGGTTTTTCTTTGAAGACGTTTCACTTCCCATCCATTCCTATCACCCATCTCCTCCCACTTATGACTGTATGACTGTAACTTGTTGCTTGTATCCTTACGATTTATATTAATATTGATTATTTCCTGATTGCTTATTTGTAGCCTATGACAATAATTAAGTGTTGTACCTCATGAGTCTTGATGAATGTATCTTGTCTTTTTATGTACACTGAGAATATATGCACCAAAGACAAATTCCTTATGTGTCCAATCACACTTGGCCAATAAAGAATTCTATTCTATTCTATTCTATTCTATTCTATTCTATTCTATTCTATTCTATTCTATTCTATTCTATTCTATTCTATTCTATTCTATTTTTTTCAATTTTTTTATTTTTTCCTCCACCACTTTTACAATTCAGTAGACATGTTGCAATAAAATGCACAATTTTACATTTATAATCCACCATTCAAAAGTCAATATCTTATACAAATGCTTACATCATCAATCATCAGTCTGTTCTACTTTTATTTCCCATTGAACTCCCCTCTCTCTATCTCCATCATCTCCTCCTACTTTCTTACTCCTTCACTCTTCCTCTACTCTCTCTACTCCTTCTCTTCCTCCCCTTCTACTTCCTCTTACACTCTTTTTACCTTCCCCTGAATACACCTTTGTGCTGAATCTCTTGTGTTTAACAGGCTGATAGCAATAGCAATAGCAATAGCACTTAGACTTATATACCGCTTCATAGTGCTTTACAGCCCTCTCTAAGCGGTTTACAGAGTTCAGCATATTGCCCCCAACAATCTGGGTCCTCATTTTACCGACCTCGGAAGGATGGAAGGCTGAGTCAACCTTGAGCCTAGTGAGATTTGAACAGCTGAACTGCTGAACTAGCAGTCAGCCTGCAGTGGCTGCATTTAACCACTGCACCACTTCAGCTCTTCTCAATGATACAATCTCAAATTTAGACTCTTCATATCCCTTCTAAGAAAAATGTATTTATTTTTATATCATTTCTTTATATATAATACTTTGTTTCTAGGTATATACTGCTAACTTCATCTTACCTCCACAAAAAAAAAAAAAAAAAAAAGGAAAGAAAAGAAAATCTAATTTTGTCATCTGGGATATTCACCAATTATTTTTTCAATTCTACTCCTACATTCTCTGCTATTAATTAGTTTCCAAATTAGTTATTATTCTCCTACTTCTTAATTTTAGGCCAAATTGCTTCCTCCACTTTTTTGTCTCTTTATTCATTGTTTATGTTTTTTATCCTCTATTTTATCACGAACTAAGTGCCCAGATATACATTCCAATTTCTTATTTAATTTAATTTAATGGATTTCTATGCCGCCCACTCCCTGGGGACTCTGGGCGACTCACAGCATGTTAGATTCCATTACAAGTAAAATGCAATAATTAAAATATAAACAATATCAATACAATAATTAAAAAATACAACAAATACAAAAGTTAAAAAGAGTATCTCATTACCATCATGGGGGGAGACCCTTATTTCATCTAATTGGTCCCACTTTCACCCCGCCTGCCGGAAGAGCCAAGTTTTTATTGCTTTGCGGAAGGCCAGTAGGGTAGGAATGGTCCTGATCTCCGGGGGAAGCTGGTTCCACAGGGAGGGAGCTCCCACAGAGAAGGCCCTCCCCCTCGGTCCCGCCAGCCGACATTGTTTGGTCGATGGGACCTGGAGGAGGCCGACTCTGTGGGCCCTAACCGGTCATATGGAGGGATGCGGCAGGATGCGGTCCCGAAGATAACCTGGCCCTGAGCCATGTAGGGCTTTAAAGGTAACGACCAACACCTTAAATTGGATCCGGAGACTAATGGGCAGCCAATGCAGCTGGCGGAGGATCGGTGTTACGTGGGTGCATCTGGGTACACCCACCACAGCTCGCGCAGCTGCATTTTGCACCAATTGTAGTTGCCGGACACTCTTCAAGGATAGCCCCACGTAGAGCGCATTACAGTAATCCAGCCGTGAGGTGATAAGGGCATGAGTGACTGTGAGAAGTGCCTCCTTCTCCAAGTAGGGTTGCAACTGGTGCACAAGACGTACCTTATATTAGTCATAAAAATTCTTCTTTGGTTATTTACACTCAGATTAAACAATTAACATTTGAAATTTTAAATTTGAACATATCTCATGTCTGAAATAATGATACACAATCATAATATGCTTTTTTGCTTACTATTCATCAAAATTCTTTCTGAATTATTCAATTAAATATTCAACTCTTAAAATAATACATTTTTCCTTTTAAAGTTTTTTGTTTGAACAAATTTCATATGTAAAAAAGTACACAATCATAATATATCTTTTAAGTTCTAATATTCATATTTATCATTCATACTTCTCATATTGATTAACATTATTTTATCTAAAATATCAAATCTTTTAATTCATTAAACAATATTAATCTATATATAACAGGACAGAAAAAGAAATTTTCAACTCTTAATAAAATAATAACTCTAAATAAGAAGAAAAAACATTTCCATAATATTTCAATGTCATCATCCATTCCCTTTAATTTCTCGACTAATTCTTTTTTATATATAAATTTCCTCTACCCCCATCTGATTGAGTTCTTTTTCCTCTTTCTTTTAATTTTATACCAATAAGTTCTCTTTCCCCATGCTCTTTTCCTCCCTCTTAAATTTACTTTCAGTGTATATCTAATTTTCTCCATTCTTTTTTCCATTTTATGTATCTCAAAATCCTTATCCTCAATCTGAACATAGTTATTCTTAATATCATAATCTCCATTATCATTGTAACTGTTATCTTTATCTCTATTTTCACTGTTAAACCCAGTGGAAATATTATCATTAACATAATCATTAATCAGCATTTCATTTTCAATATTATTATTACCCTTTTTATCATCATTTATAATATCTTCATCACTCTTCTTTTCTTCTTCTGTTCTCTTACCCATTTTTTTCCATTTGTACTTCATTTTTTCCTGTCTCAAATGCTCCAAATACAGATCTTCTAAAGTTTTCAAAAAGGTCCTTCATAAACTCAGCCAATTCTTCATAATCAATTCTCTCCATCTTTAAAGTCTCAGTTCTTAATTCTTAAATCCAAAGCTTAAATAGGTTCAATCTTTAGTCAAAGTTCATTCAAAGAAGTCTCAGATTTCAGTTAAGTCCAAAGCTTAAGTAGATTCAATCTTTAGTCAAATTTCAATCTTTAATCAAAATTCGTTCAAAGATGCCATCAATTCTCAATATTCACTGATCTCCATGTCTTAGATTCAGAGATCAAATATTTTCTACCATTCATTCAGCTGCATACCATATTTTGCATAGCCTTTTATAGTTTACAGGTTTGTTCATACTTTTTCTTATCCAGACCAATCCAAATATTTTCTTTCAAATGCTCTGTTCATATCCAAATCAAGCCAAACACTTCTTTTGAAAAATAACAGTTCAGAAAGAGTTTCTTTGTTCAAGGCCACAGCTGTCCAAACATAAAATTATTCCCATATCAGTAATTCTTCCAGCCACCAGATGGCACTCTCCAGTTAACTTTCTTTGCTCTGTCCTTCCTATTAAAAATTTCCGTTTTCAATCAGTTCCAATTTTCCAATTATTCCTTCCAAGTTGTTTCCCAAATTTCTTAAAACTTTATCAAGTCTTTAAAGCAAAGATTCCAAATCTTTAAAACAGAAAAATCCAAGTCTTTAATAGTTGGGCTTTAGTTACAAGTCCCTTTAATTTTGTTCCATCATTGTATCCACATATTACCAGCCACTCCTTAATTTCCGGTCCTTTTGTTCACCTTTTAAATTAGAACATTTCTTTTAATATTTTTTGGCAATATGACTCACCAGCCTCCTTCTTTTTCAACTTCTCCAGCACATAGCTTAAAAATTTTCTTCCCAAATGACTCCAATTGCCGTTTCAAACTCTTTGCAGATTATCCGCTGTGACTAGGGACGACACTTGGAATGGTCGTCCTCCATATGCCGCCGGTCGAGGAGACAAAGCTGGCTCCCTGGGGGCTTTGCCACCCCCCCAGTCCACCAGCAGGCACTCCTCTTCTTCCCCACCCCTCCTGGGTGGTTTCGACTCGGTCCTGACCAGACCGGGTCCCCACAGGGAATGGGGAAAGCCTCGTAGCACCGTGGCGCTGGCCACGCCTTCTCTCTATTCTATTCTATTCTTCAGCTGAGCTTGGATGAGAAGCGAAACGTCCAGTTGCCTCTTGAAAAAGCACCTTTGGGACAACTGTGACCTGGATGACTGATAATCTCCATAGACATCTTTTGACTATAATTTCCATCGACTTCTTTTTAAGATTGGAGGTCTGTTCCTATAATTTGGGCTATTCACCTCATTTGCTTTTAATTTATTTTTGATTCATTATATCTTAAAAATATGATGTGCGTGGTTTATGTGTGCATGAGTTAAAAGTAACTACCAATTGCCATAGGAGCAGCTTTATTGATCTTGTCAGTGGTATGCAAACCTGGGTTTAAAGAACCACTTTTTAAAGTTATATTCCAATTATGAAACCTTGCCTGCATTCATAAGAAGAAAATTTAAGTGTACATTCAATGACAGGTAGATAAAAATATATCAGAGCTTTCTACAAGATATGGTAAAAAAAAATCAAAATGGTGGTTACAAAATTCCAATAAAAGCTCTACCAGTTTATTATTGTGTCTAAGTTTAGGATGTATATAAAACATAGCTGAGCTTTGGTGACATTGTTATGGCTGCCATCTTGACTGCTTTGACTGTATTCTGCAGACACTCCTGTAACATGCTGTAAGAATTTATGTTCTAGTCATATTGTGGAGATGAAATCCCTTAACTAAGTTTCTGCGTTATTGTAGAATATCTAGAGCAGTGGTTCCCAAACTTTTTTTGGCCATGCCCCACCTAAGCATCTCTAAATTCCTGACCCCCCCCCTCCCCTGACATATAATTCTTACTATTCAAAAAGTGAACTCCTACTCACTCGGAGGAAGCCTAAAAGGCCATTAACTTGGTTTAAACAAGGTTCCAATTGCCATCATTAAAAATCAAATTGCCCCCCTGTGGGATGTGGGCCCCACATTGGGAACCACTGGTCTAGAGAAAGGGTGTGCAGGTGAGGAAGACCACATATTACATAGCACATCCATCTCTGTTATTGATTAAAGCCTTTTTTTAAGGCTTCAGGACCAGTGTGGAAAAAAAAAAGCAAAGTGGTTTTGAGTTCCATTAATTTTAATGTTGATTTTTTTAAAGTAGCCACTCCTTGTGTCGGGTTGACACGGAGGCTTGAAAAAAAGACCAGTGAGTACTTTTCTGATTAGTGGAAAGGTGCTTGCTCTCACCTATGCAAAATTTAAAACAATTCTTCCAAATCATATTAATTAAATATGCAGTTTATTACAATATTTATTTCTTTAAGTTCTAGAATCATTTCTTTTCTGAACAATAAGTTCTATAAGTGCTAATATACATGCTTAATGAAAAAGTGTTCAAATTTCATGTTATTTTTCCATAGAATTTTGTAAGTAAGACGACTCTTCAAATGATAAAATATATGGCAAGTCTTTTAAGAAAAACGAATTCATACATGCACATTATTTTAAGTCAAATATAATGTGCATTTCTTGGGTGTAAGCCTGAACAGTTTAATAATGGATTCATTAGCCCCCTGCCTTCAAGCCAAATGTGGTTTCTAGAGCAACTGGAGAAGCATACAGATGAGTTCCAAGGAATCTATTAAATCCCTAGTGAATCCCAGAAAATCCACTTCAGTTGGTAGAGTTTTGCAAATACCAGGATGGAAGAACAATCTTCAAACATCTATTACAATTTGATATGGGAGTCTATATAAATCAATATAATAAGAGTTACTCTGTGACTGAGATGGACAGTATCTAAATCTGACAAATAAATAAAATCTGAAAAAATGTCATACAAAAGACGACTAGGAAGTTTGCTCTGTCATCTCAAATCACAGAATGTGGAATTCAAACTACAGGAAGGCAGATTCCAGCTGAAAGTTAGAAGAACATTCTCAACAAGAAGAACAAGGTCAGGGGATTGAAAAAAATCAAGATGTTGGCCATGGCCCTACAGATAAAGCCACCCACACACACTTTACGTACATTGCACATGTGGCATTTATGAAAAAGCATTGAGCTTCACTGTCCAATTTCAGCTGCTTTCTTGACTTGTTTTTACATTATTGATTTTCCTAAGATCATTTTGACAATAGTGTAAAGTAGCTAGGAATGTGGTTGGCTATATATATAAATGTATGGCTTATAACAGTGATGGCGAACATTTTTTTGCTCAGGTGCCAAAAGGGTGCGCGCATGCGAGATAGCGTGTGCACGTGTGCCCACACCCATAATACAATGTCCTCCCCCCTGTGCATGTGTGCTGCCCCCCCGTATGTGCACAATCCCCCTGTGCTCCTCCCTGCGCATGCGCACAGGCCTCACTGAAGCCTCCGGACTTGGGCTGTTTTTCGCTCTCCCCAGGGTTCAGGAAAGCCTCCTGAAGCTGTGGGAGAGTGAAAAATGGCCAAACAGGCCAACCAGAAGTTTGGAAACGAACTTCCAGTTGGGCCATTGGGCCGTCTTTCACCATCCCCAAGCTTCAGGAGGCTTTCCTGAACCCTGGGGATGGCGAAAAACAGCAGAAAAGAAGGCAGAAAATCAGCTGGCCAGCACGCGCATGTGTGCTGGAGCTGACATAGGGCAACGCCTCGCGTGCCCTCAGATATGGCTCCACGTGCCACCTGTGGCACGCGTGCCATAGATTCGACATCACTGGCTTATAAATACCAATACAAGAGTTACTTTGATAATTTTGAAGGAGAAAACTGGAGAAAACTCAGGAAAACCTGAGAACCATTTTTCTGAATCCAACTCTTGTTCTGATCTTGAGGAGAGGAAGAATCTTTCTTTCTTTCTTTCTTTCTTTCTTTCTTTCTTTCTTTCTTTCTTTCTTTCTTTCTTTCTTTCTTTCTTTCTTTCTTTCTTTCCCTTCCTTCCCTCCTTCCTTCCTTCTTTCTTTTTTTTCTTTCTTTCTTTTCCTTCCTTCCTTCCTTCCTTCCTTCTTTCCTTCTTTTTTTCTTTCTTTCTTTCTTTCTTTCTTTCTTTCTTTCTTTCTTTCTTTCTTTCTTTCTTTCTTTCTTTCCTTCCTTCCTTCCTTCCTTCCTTCCTTCCTTCCTTCCTTCCTTCCTTCCTTCTTTCTTTCTTTCTTTCTTTCTTTCTTTCTTTCTTTCTTTCTTTCTTTCTTTCTTTCTTTCTTTCTTTCTTTCTTTCTTTCTTTCTCTCTCTCTCGCATCTTTGCCTACCACTACTATATTTTCCTTGATTTCCTCCCCTCCATCTAAGACAGACCAGCCTACTTTTCTTTCCTAGGCTGATCTCTTTTCCCACCTTGGGATTTCAGAAACTGAAAATAACCAATTTGCTTGAAGGACAGAAACTCCCTATTTCAGCTCCTAACTTTAGTTTGCTCAGATTCATGGAGGTGTGTAGGTGATGCTGCTTCTGTTACTCTTAAGTAAAAGCAGCAAGAGTCATCACTGAGATCCAAAGAAGCCTGAAGAGAGTTGCTTTAACAAGGGAAAGTCCTGCTGCGCTGCTGACTGAAGTTGGTTTTTCTCTTCCCAAACACTCCACAGCAGAATTTACAATTCTGAAAAGGCTTTGTGCTGTTAAAGTAGCTGGTCAGTGAATAAAGAAAAGAGACGAGAAGAAAGCCCATTTGAAAAGCACCCTTTGCACAGGGCTAGAAAATATGCTATTATCATTGAACTGATCAAGCAGTGGAATGGGACTTAGGGGGAAATATCTTTTTCCCCTTTTGTCTGGAGGCACCCTAAGTGGCTATAGCAATAAAGGAGGGAGAAATAGATAGATGCAGCACATTTTATCTTTCCAATTACTGAAGAGATTTTTACAGCCATTTTCTTTAAGTGCTTGTGAAAAGGTCAGTGTCTAAGGTCATATTTAAAAAAAAATTAAACTGCAGAGTTTAAGAAACTGTGAACTGCTAAAATTGCTAGGAGAGGTAGAATAAGATGGTGGTTATGAACCGAGTTGGGAAAAGGTATAATTTTATTGGATAATTAACTCCAGTTCAGATAAAGGTAGTTGTAGGCGTACTCCATTGATAACAGAGGGATCATCTAACTCAATACTTTTTAGCGAGGCCTCAGATGTTTTATGAATGTTTATAAGTAAGATTTATAAGTTTTCTCCTTTGTACTGATCAGACTGAAGTTTTATTTGCAACAAACTTTTATTTCATTGAGGATTGTGGTTTTATGTGGCTCTTTTATTATGAAGCTTTCAACATGTTCTCCAATAGAAAGGGCATGGCTTACTTGAAAACTCCACTCAGAGTGGCCTGAGCCATGAGTTGGGCAACAAATAAATTTGATAAATAAATAAATAAACCATGATCGGAAATTGTTTTCCAGGCTCCCTTCTGACCCAGCTGCTGTGGCCTAGAGGTAGAGCTCTTGCCTCACAATCAGGAGGTTGTGAGTTCGATCCTAGGTAGAGACAGATGTAAGGGTCTCCTGCTTGGGCAGGGGGTTGGACTAGATGACCTGCAAGGTCCCTTCCAACTCTGTTAATCTGTATGAATCATAGCTTTTCACCCATGCATTCCCTTCCTATAACTGAGTGAATGAGTGATCTGAATATTTTGGTAGACCAGTAGTATCTAATACATACATTGGATATATCTGGATGAGTTCTGAGGAAAGAATGAAATATGACATTGATGGAATCTTGGTTCTTTCCCAATTCTATGATTTTTATGCTTTGTTGAGGGGAAATTGTTCCTCCAGAAAAGTAATGAAAAGAATCTGCTTTTTAAAAAAGTAAGTTAAAATTACAGTTAGAAGTAAGTTTTTTGTTGTTAGTTGCAAAGTCGTCTCCGACCCATTGCGACCCCATGGACAACGTTCTTTCAGGCCTTCCTGTCCTCTACCATCCTCTGGAGTCCATTTAAGCTCACGCCTACTGCTTTAGTGACTCCATCCAGCCAACTCATTCTCTGTTGTCCCCTTCTTCTTTTGCCCTCAATCTTTCCCACACTGTTCAAATTCTTAGAAAGAGGTGTTTCATAAAGAGAAGTGATTCTGCATACACATTCATGCATCAGGCTGGAAAAAAGTCAACAATTCAAAAACTGCACTCATTTGAGCTCTGCCTGGTTCCATTATTAAATGATAAATAATATTCCATTCAATGCTCTTAAACTGGAGGCTGCTTATATGATATCAATATCTGGAAGGTTCAAGGGATGAAGAAGAACAAAGAAGAAGAATAAAGAGAGATTGAGAAAGATCTATCTTCCACATAAGATAGGAAAGCCATAGCAGAAAGGAAGCCACAGCAGAAAAAGATATCTATACCAATTTCCAACTGAGGTGATTATTTAAAAGTGTTTGCTTCTTATGCTTGCTTCAAAAACCTCTTAAGCAGTAAATTTGGTTTGTGACCTAATGTAATCTTACAGAAACTAGGTCAAACAAAACAGACTGAGTGAAAATGATCAATCCAAGCTGTAGTTTTTCAAGCAAGGTGAACTCAATTTCTATCTAAGGGCAGAAATACACCCAATATTAAATGTATCCTTGCCTCTAACATGCAGTGTGACTTAAAATCAAAATTACCTGAGATGGGGAGGCAAATACAGTAGTTAATAGGATCATAACAAGTACCTTTGTCTCTTTTGTCTCCCATGTCATTCCCAAGTGAAATACTTTCTTTGGAGTTACTATTGCTTTGAGACAAAATATGCCATCTAGACTCATTAGTTCTTCAATCAAATTTTCATCCCAAAGAAATATTACTTTCCCAAATATATATTTAAAATATTTTTCAGATTTTTTTCTTGCAATTTTACTCTGTATTATTGTTATGGTCTGTTGATTATATTTATTTGCATATTTTATTCATCGCTTTAATCTACCATTTTAATGGCTTGCATTTTATTCTAAATCAATTTGATTTTTTAAAAATGGAAAGCAATATACAACTGCTTCAACAAACGAGCAAAACAAGGAAAGCACTACAATAAGATAAGAGTTAAATTTCTCCTTGATGTCTACTTCCAAATATTTGCCATCAAATCTCAGTGCTGTGTGCTAGATCAAAAAGAACAATCCCAGCAGAAACAAGAGTAACCTTCTTTCGTACTTTTTTTCCAAGAAGATAACATGCAGGTGACCATTTGGTTAACAGGAATAGAGCTTGATTTGATGAAGACATTTACTTTTTAATCTAAAAAAAAGAAAGACATTGAATTGACCTGATAAATAGTCCAATGCTTATAAGGAAACTCTCAAATTGGAGTGCTTCAGCAACCCCTAAAGAACTGCTGGTTTAAAGCCAGTAGGATATCGAAACAGGGACAAAAATGAAACTTTGATTTGAGGCTTTAATTATTAGTTTGTTGTTTTAGAAATGGCTAGTATTTACTAAATATGACTTACAATCATTTGTTTAGTGACTATTTGAAATTACAGCGGCACTGAATGAAGTGACTTATGACCATTTTTCACACTTATGACCATTGCAGCATCCCCATGGTCATGGCAACTGGCCACTATTTATTATTGTTGCAGTGTCCTGGGGTCATATGATCATCATTTGTGACCTTCCCAACTGGCTTCCGAAAAGCAAAGTCAATGGGGAAGCCAGATTCACTTAACAACCTCACGATTCACATTGCACAATTCACTTAACACCTGTCTTGCCTAGCGATAGAAATTTTGGGCTCCATTGTGGTCTTAAGTTGAGGACTACCTATAAAGTAAAAAGTTGAGGTTGTAACTGTATTTTGTATTTTACTGCACCCCCCCAAAAAATGTTGGCAGTCACTGCATTTTTTCCTTTCTCTTTTACTTGCATTCCCTTCCTCTTTCTTTTCCTTCCCCTATTCTGTTATCTTTGTTTCTATTTTTATTTTATATTATAATAATTATAATTTTATATTATAATTCAATATTTGTTTAAAAAAAACCAACAGGATGAAAAGTGGAGAACTTCTTTTTAATAATGATCTTCAGGTGTGAAAGTGATTTTCAGTGAAAACCCCTCCAAGCCATCAGAAGTCATAGTAGAAGGTACTTGTGAGATGAGTTGGGAATCCTCAGGCCAGACCCATGTCCACAATCTAAGAAGCAGTTTTCCAACCAAGCCAATGCAATCATATAACAGCCTAACTGGATATGATAAAAATCATACCTACATATAGATTATAGGAGATGAGTCAACTTATCCTACTACTGTGAGACAGATATAATTTAACCTGTTATTTATTTGCCATGTCTATAATAAGGGTGTGCCAAACATGTGGACCCAGCCAAAGGCTGCCCACAATACTTAGAGTTGCTTCCAAAAACTCTTAATGTTGCAGGCTTGGAAAATTACTAAATACAAGTACAAGTAATAATTGTTCAATGGAATCAAATTTAGGTCCCTCTGCAATGCTTCTTGCTGCAGCCGCCAAAAAAGTCAACACAATGGCTGCATCAACAGAGGTATAGTATCAAGATCAAGGGAAGTGACAGTACCACTCTATACTTCACTGGGGAAGCCACATTTGGAATACTGTGTCCAGGTTTGGTCACCACAATACAAAAGAGATTCGGAGGTTCTAGAAAGAGTGCCGAGAAAAGCAACAAAGGGTCTGGAGGCTAAATCCTATGAAGAACGGTTAAAGGAACTAGGCATTTTAGCTTAAAGCAATGAGTGGAAGCTCATCAGAGGGAGATCTAACCTGGAAATTAGGAGATATTTCCTGACAATGAAAACTATTAAGGAATGAAACAGTTGCCTTGCAATATTGCGGGAGCACCCAGTTTTCAGGAAAAGATTGGACAACCATTTAACAACAACAACAACAACAACAACAACAACAACAACAGAGTTGGAAGGGAACTTGGAGGTCTTCTAGTCCAACCACCTACTTAGGCAGGAAATTCTACACTACTTGAGACAAATGGTTATCCAACATCTTCTTAAAAACTTCCAGTGTTGGAGCATTCACAACTTCTGGAGGCAAGCTATTCCAAGATGGTATAAGGCTGGGGTGTCAAACTCGTGGCATCACGGCGGCATCATGTGATGTATTGGGACTTTCCCCCCCTTTGCTAAACCAGATGTGGGCTTGGCCAGTGTGTGATGCATGTGGCTGTGAGTTTGACATCCTTGGTGTAAGGTCTCCTGCCTTGGGTAGAGGGTTGGATTAGATGATTCCAAGGTCCCTTCCAACCCTATGATTCTCTGATTCCATAGTGCCCTCTGGCATGCCCTCAGCCTAAAACAATAAGTCTGCACCACATTATAGTGTGGCCTGTTCTAGCTTCTTATTCTACTGGTGCATCCTTTTACAAATGGGATTCCAGGCCATTAGGTGAATTGAACCTTTTTTTTTTAAGATCAGCAAGATGTTTACTTACAGGACAAGCAATATCTACTGAAATGTTCTGTTCTGCACAGCTGTTAAAGATACATGAGCCCTATCCAATTTTACAATTGGTCACACTGCCAACAGGCAAAGAAATCAAATGTATTATTTTGCCACATTATATCTTTTGCTTCATTTAACTTTTTATATCGCGGCGTATGATGCTTTTGGAAATCCTTATTGCAAAATAGGCCAGCATTTTATTGTCCCTTTACATATGCTTGGAGGATTCATTTAGGGCCTTGGTTTTTTTGCTTGTCTCAATAATATTTTCGTCAAGCTTGAAATGCAGAAGTTGCTTATTTGCATTTTTTTTAAAGAGAGGGATCATGCTAAGAAATTAATTACACACCTGAAAACAAAATCTGGCTGTTAAAATGCACATTAGGAACAAATTGTGTATTCCAAATTAGACCATTCTCAGCTTGACTAAGTAGCCTGAGATCACAGAAAAACAGCTGAAGTTGCGGAGGAGGGATTTAGAGAGATGTGGCACCCAGCAGCTTAAGGAGAGCCACTTGTTTCCAGCTGGCAACAAACATATTTAGTCAAATGGCAACTGGTCTTCTAAGAGCAACTCTTATCTGCTTACATTGGGCAACCCATCTTAAAGAGCCAGGAAGGAAAAGCTGAAGATTTCTTCTAATGTCAATGAATAGAAGACAGATGGTATGACATTATTTTAAACTTGCTAGGCATTTGGGGCAAAGGAATAGGAAAACAGTACAGAAATGCTTAAACAGCTACATACTGACTTTCCTGCAGTCCTGATTCCTTGCTTGCAGCTTAGTTTTGTTTAAAAGGGATCGCTAGAGAAATGGCACACATACCTATGGGTAACCTCTAATAAAAAACTAGAAGTTCTCTGCTGCCATGTTTAACATTGTATGCAAACAAGGGGTATATAATGATATAATTGTTTACAAGAATTCTGGGAGTTGAAATTCATGCATCTTGTTGCTGAGGTTGAGATACACTCTTTTAGAGGAACATGTCAGTAGAAGGTTTACTTTAAGGATGGTGAATCTGTGACTCTCCAGGTGTTGCTCTTCTATAATTCCTAGCTTTAAAAAAAAACTATTGGTCAATTCGGCTGGACAACTGGAATGCTACCTCGGCAAATCTGATGGGCTCCTGTTTTCCTTTCTTCAACTTGAAACATGGAAGAAACCGCAGAATTAAAAACTATATTAATGCCTATGCGATGAAATAGTGCCATTTCCAAACTGTAGAGTATATTCCCTCAACCTGATGTTATTCAGATTTGTTGGGAAAACAATCCTCAGAATCACCAACCTACCTGGCCAAGATCATGTTGGCTGCGAATTCAAGGGCTGGCTTACTCTAATACCTTTAAATATGTCTCAACAAAGCACATATTGCTTATCTTTCTCCCCTTCCCTTCACCAAATACCAAACAAAGATATAACAAAGAAATGAAATGGATCAAAATAATCCAATGAAGATTATTAGATATTTACAAAGGAAAATACTTCTCACCATAATTAACCTGGGAAATTTATGAGCATGAGATCTGGTTATGTCACGAACTTGGATGTTTTAAAAAGGGAGTGATAAATTCATGGAAGACCTGTCTATGAAAGGAGATAAGTCTTGAGAGTCAGTGTTATTATTAGCATGCATGGTTACATGGGAACAATAGTGAAAAAGAAGTATTGAAATCTGATCTTCTAAATATTTAGAATCCTTGTTGAGCCAAGGTGGCGCAGCGGTTAGAGGCAGGTACTGCAGGCCACTTTAGCTGACACTGATCCGCAGGTCAGCTGTTCAAATCTCACCGGCTCAAGGTTGACTCAGCCTTCCATTCTTCCGAGGTAGGTAAAATGAGGACCCAGATTGTTGGGGGCAATATAAATATACATTGCTTATTGGTATAAACTGCTTAGAGAGTGCTTGCACTGTGAGGCGGTATATAAATCTCACAAATAAATAAAAAATAAAAGTTGAGAGTTACAGAAAAGGAGGAAATGAGGAAGGAAACTTGAGTTTGAAGAGGGATGGTCTTTTTTTTTAAAGATGTGTCTCCACACTAGCATTTTCAAACTGGGTTCTGCAAAATCTAGGTTCTACAAGAACTTCATGGGGGCTCTGTGAGGGACTGAAGGCAACAAAAAATAATTCACTTGAACCAGCCTTTACTTTTTAAATCGCTACAGCTTTGGCTCTCAAACAAGGATTCTGGATTTTTTTTTCTTTAATTAACAGTGACCTGAAAATGTTTGAAAAACACTGCTCTAGGCAATCTTGCTACTTGGTATTTCTGGGATCTGTAATCAGAATATATCTGACATATATCAGGAAAGTTGATCTGAGTAGAATACATACAGGAACAACAGTAACCTTTTTTTTTAAAAAAAGGAAAAACATCTTAGGAAGGGAGAACGGGAAGATAGGATATAATAAAATGTCTGCCAATTATTTTTCTCTTAAAATCTTTGAACGTTGGATTACCCAGCAGATACAGAATAAAATATTGTACTCTTATGCGACAGTGGAATCAGCTTTTGCTTTGAAGCACTGTTTGTACAGTTGCCAGAGACATCTGCCTGACTACTGTGGGAAGCCAAAATGGTGGATATTGGTCTAGCCCAGAAGGTTGCTACTTAAGTTTTTGTTTGGCCCTAAGAACCTGAGTGTTATGTTATGTTCCCCTGCTAAGCCAATAAGATTACTCTTAAATATGTTAAAGAAACAGCAACAACAGCTAAAAGAAAGTAGCTTCAAATGCAGTTCTGCTACAAAACTGACATGACAGCCCCGATGACATGGAAGATGTCTTCTGCTTACTGGTATATAAGCTAGGAAAGTTGCCTTGCTAAAGCAAATGAAATCAGACGGAAGGTTCAGATGCCAGGTTCATGAGCCACGGTAGCACAGTGGTTAGACTGCAGGCTACTTCTGCTGACTGTCGGATGCCTGCAATTTGGCAGTTCAAATCTCACCAGGCTCAAGGTTGACTCAACCTTCCATCCTTCCGTGGTGGGTAAAATGAGGACCCAGATTGTTGGGGGCAATATGCTGACTCTGTAAACCGCTTAGAGAGGGCTGTAAAGCACTGTAAAGCGGTATATAAGTCTAAGTGCTATTGCTATTGCTATCAGTTGAGATGGGGTATGCTTGTAAAACCCTGAATTAAACATAGTAGATTTTATATTAACTGCAGTGTAGGCTAAATCGCTATTGCATTAGTAGCTTTGGCCCTTCCTTTACATGGTAGGTTTTCCTGCCTTCCTTTCTCAATGCTGCTCCCTTGTAACTTGTGTGGGAGTTCTTCGAATAATTTGCCAAGAAACAAGCAGGTGTCCAAGATTTCTGCAGAAGGAAATAAAACTATTCACATTTTTTTCTCTTTTATGTTGAAGTAGGCAGAACAGCCTGCTTCCCTTCTATTCTATGTTGTACTTATACATTTCTTGGATCTATACTGGAGATGCACACTTGCAGGTGGTATGGACTTGTGAAGGATCTTGATGCAAGATAGCCAGTGTAGTTTCTCCATTAGCTCAGATTCTTGACATCTTTTGTGATATTGATGACATAATAGTCTCCATATTATGATAGTATGACTGTTTTTACATAGAAGATTGGTTGGGTAGTCTATATCTTTATTATGGCCATTAAGATGATACTATGCTTCCTAACAGATTGAAATAGGGAGCAGTAGAAACAGTATGCTACTCAAATGGAGAATCACAACTGCGGGCATGATTATGTCTCATTAGAATAGTATTAAATCATTTCGCATTTTTTCATATTATTGTACCATATTTCTTTAATAACCAATACAAAATGGTGAATGAAGAATTAAAAACATTAAGACAGCTCATCTACTGTCTGAGAAAGTAGCATTATTGTACTGTTAAGATCATATGTACATATAAACACAAATAAAAAATTCTGTTATTTTTTCTTAGAAATTGTATCTGTTCAATTGAGATTGAACAGAAAATAACAGATATTCAGAAAATATCCTGACTTTGATGCTACATAGACAGTAGAGAAGACATGATTCCTACCTAAACAAATTTTGTTTTATATATTACATAATTGCTTTCCTTTGATTTCTACATAGTACTGTATCTCGCTTCTAAACTAGTGAGAACTATTTTGGGTTGTTTTTTTTTTTACAAAAATCTGAGGTCTCTTAATGGAAGTCATGTGAAAAATAATGGAGGTTGTGTGCATAAATTTACATATAACCAAGGAAGCTGCAGCAGTTGAGAAATAAATATATTTTTGCCAGCTAGAAGGAGTTTACCAGCAGAAATAAAGAAGTTAATTTGAGTGTGGAAAGGAAGGGCTTTGTCCTAAAGAGTAGGAAGGGGGAAAATTAGACAAATTATGAAAGACATTAAAAAAATACTTGTGGAGCTGTGGGCGCAAGGGTTAGACATATACATATATGCATAGGGGGAGAAATGAGAGATACAGGGGAGCAAAGTTTAGGAAAAAGAAAAAGGAAACTGCTAAGCTTAATAGGAAGCAATCTGGAAGATAAAGGAAATACAATACTTAGAAAAAGACTTTATGAGTAGGTGATAAAAGGAAGAAAGCACATATCTTTTCCCCCTGCAGCACTGTGCTCTGCCGAGACTCCTGCATCTATAAGGGCTATGTGTCAGCTTGTGTATATAAGGGATGCAGATCAGTTGGCATTTCAAGAAGGACTGGCAAGTTTGATTAGCAAGGGAATATTCTGGTGGTGGGAAGAGGCATTCCTTGATGCTGTAAGGTAGAAGACCAGGCTGAATGGAAGAGATCTAAGAGAAATGAAACAGCCAAAGGGAGAGGGATACAATCTGATGCATGTGATTTTACAAAGGCTGCTGTGCAGTGATGGGTTCTAAATCCCATCGCTACTGGTTTGCCCACGCGCTTGCGTGCACGAGCGATGCTTCTGTGCATGCGCAGAAGCGTCTGGGGCAGGTGGCTGAAGCCTCCCGCCTCCCACCGCCGCCACCAGTTTGTAGAACCGTACCGTACTGGTAGCAACCCACCGTGTGGCTGTGACTATCTTTATTATAGGAGTTGGGAGAGTTGGTTTGTTTAAGTATAAATGGGGCTTTTGAAATGGCTGATATCTCTAAAGAGAAGGCTTAGTCTGTTATGTAAATGTTTACATATTTGCACTGTAAAAAGTCAAGTCAATAAATTTCCATTAGCTCCTTCCTGTTTTTCATTTTTTTCCCTTTGAAAATATCCATTCATTTGTTTGCATTGCCAGTTATTCTTGCAAATAACATCGTATTGTATTGACGTTCCCGCCCCTATATTTTGTTCCATTTTTTTGATGCCTCAGCTGGATTCTGTGAAATAGAAAAAAAAAGAAATAATACCTACAATTCCTACTTGTTTCCAGAGTGTAGAACAGCAATTATGAAACAACAAATGAGCTCTTCCATAACATAGAAGAAAGATAGTTTGAGATTTTCCAGGTACAAGTAATTGGCTTGTCCCTTTTCTCTCAAATATAATTTATGACCAACTACAGAAAAAACAATATACATTTCACTGTCTTAAACCTGGAGGGATCAAATAAATGAGAAATAGCAGAGATGCCCTTCTTGATGCGAGGTGAACTACTTCTCTTGCTTACAAACTTACGCACCCAGTTTGTGTGGAGCTGAAGACCTATTCTCTGAATTTGGAGGAGAAAACATTTTTTACTTTTTTGCCCTTCCAAAAATAAGAATTGCCAAATAATTCAGGAAAGCAAAAAGCATTTATTGAGGGTTTCAAATATTTTTATAGGGTACAGACACAAATGATACATATATTCAATATTGATATATCAGAAAACAAGTGATCAAACAATAAAAATTGATTACATGTGATAATTGAACAACAGAAGACATTGATTCCAAATAACAGTTCACAAGTGGCAATGATATAGGTTAGTGATGGTGAACCTTTTTTGGCTCGGGTGCCAAAAGGGTGCGTGCGCGCGTGATAGTGTGCACGCAGGTGCCCACACCCATAATGCAATGTCCTCCCTCCACACATGCGCACAACCCCTGTGCTGCCCCCTCAGTGCATGCGCACAACCCCTGCGCTGCCCCCCGTGCATGTGCACAGGCCTCACTGAAGCTTCCGGTAGGCCCATTGGGCTGTTTTTCGCTCTCCCCAGGGTTCAGGAAAGCCAACGGGCCAATCGGAAGTTCAGTAATGAAACGGAAGTGGAGCTGTCCTACTACTTACCTTCAGATAGTTGCAGCCAGGCCTTGCAAACCTCGGCCCATTTCTTCTGCAGCCGGCAATGCTTTCCTGAAGGCCTCTGTAGCCGATAACAGAGCCAGATAACAGATCCGGAGCTCTGTTATCAGCTGCAGAGGCCTTTTCTAAAGGCCTTTCCTGAAGGCTTCTCTAGCCGATAACAGAGCTCCAGATCGATCTGGAGCTCTATTATTGGCTGCAGAGGCCTTCAGAAAAGCCTTGCTGGCTACAGAAGAAATGGGCCGAGGTGTGGGAGGCCTGGCTGCAACTGTCCAAAGCCAAAGAAGTTCCTAAAGACCTCTGAGAGCAAAAAGGAAGCTGGGGGTGAGCACACAAGTGAACTTCCAGTTGGCCCGTTGGGGCATTTTTTGCCATCCCCAGGCTTCAGGAGGATTTCCTAAAGCCTGGGGAGAGCAAAAACGACTGAAAAAAAGGCTGAAAATCAGCTGGCCAGTGCGCACATGTGTGCTGGAACTGACATAGGGCAATGCCCCACGTGCCACCTGTGGCACGTGTGCCCTAGGTTCGCCATCACTGATATAGGTTAACCTTAACCCTTTCCCAGCCAGGTCTGTATCTTTCTTAAAACTGGCAAGTGTAGTCAAGGACTTCCAGAATACGCTAACTATTGTTTAGTTGCTGAAAATGCTAATTTTTGAAAGTAAAAGAAATAAATGATTTTGGATAAAAGGAAAACACAATTTCTTCAACTTCAAAGGAGATATGCTAAAATGCTAAACACTATCTTAAAAAGCTACTCTTTTTTCCTTCTGTTCAATCATGTTTGCTTCTCAGAGACTCCCTGAGCAATTCCCAGCAGTTTTCTTGGCAAAGTTTTTCAAAAATGATTTGCCATTGCCTCCTTTCTAGGGCTGAGAGAAAGTAATTGGCCCAAGGTCACCCAGCCAGCTTTGTGGCCAAGGTGGGACTAGTAATCAAGAGTCTCCTGATTTCTAGCCTGAGGCTTTAACCACTACACCAAACTCAGAAGGCAAATAATGAAACCTAAAATTCCAGGTAACACCTCAAGAAACCAAAGGATTATAAGCGGAGGAGAGAATTGCACCACTGAGCAATGTGACAGTTGGCTCAAAAATGAGATGGGATTCTCACTCAAACATCAATACTGATAAATAGGAGCCATATGGATGAGCTCTCTCTGATCATTGCTAATAAGGTCTTCCCAAGGTAATTTCTGAAGAACGAAACCAACCTGAGCAATATGTGAGCCTCTAAATGTTGCTGGCTTGCAACTCCTTCCGCCGCCCCCCCCTCCACTACTGACAACATTTGATAGAAGTTGTGGTTCAACAACAGCTGGAAGGCCATCTGTAGCTCACTTAGCAAGCAGACTAGGAGAGCTAACAGGAGTCTCCCTGGAGTGTTCATCAGGAAGGAGAAAAATGAGTAATGAAGTAGTGTATCCTGAGGAATGGTATGCTAAACTATGAAACTGTATGTTAAACTATATAAAAAGATAATCTGACTAGCTGCTGATTGCAAAAGGGAGCTGTATATTGCTCTCAGATGGATAGGTGACTCTTGAATAAAAAGAAGCTGTAAGAGGATTACTTACCTTTTTATCCTGCCTTTATTATTTTATAAATAACTCAAAGTGGCAAACATACATCATACTCCTTCTGCCTATTTTCCTGACAATAATAACCTCTTGAAGTGAGTTGAGAGAGAATGATTCATTGACCCAAATCACCCAGCAGTTTCCATACCCAAGGCAAGATGAGAACTTGCTGTCCCCTGGTTTTTAGGCCAGCACCTTGCAGGAAATGAACTTACTCAGTGAGGACAGTTGGGAGTTTGCTGGGAATTTTACAAGAAAGTCTCTAACAAACCTGTCACCCAGAGTTCTTTTTGGTAAACAGACAGCTATTTAAATTGGTTTAATAAACATTTTCCCTCTAAGAGTTCATTCATACACCCAGTTTGTCCAGCTGGATATACATCTCAATGGAGCCTTCATTCTCGTATCATCTTACCAAGGAAAGGAAACCTAGATCAAGGTGACATAGCAAGAAAATAGTATTTTCCATGGGAAAATAGAACAAGTTCTGCTACGCAAACATTCTGATTGCATTGAAAGTAGCTTATTCATTTGCAGGGCTCCAATTGTAGGCCATCCCTCCCTTTCGGCCATGGGACTCTGGGCCATGAATGCCCATTTCTCTTTTGGCTGATGGAGAGAACAGATCTATCAAGTCCCATGAAACTGGGAAAGGAAGCAAGAACTAAGGGCTCTGTTTTAGGCCCAGTACTCTTCAACATCTTCATCAATGACTTGGACGAGGGGATAGATGGGGAACTCATAAAATTTGCAGATGACACCAAACTGGCAGGAATAGCCAACTCTCCAGAAGATAGGCTTAAGATAGAGAAGGATCTTGACAGACTTGAACATTGGGCGCTTTCTAACAAAATGAAATTCAATGGTGAAAAAAGTAAGGTTCTACATTTAGGCAAGAAAAACAAAATGCACAGGTACAGTATATGTGGTACCTTGCTCAACAGTAGTAACTGTGAGAGGGACCTTGGAGTCCTAGTGGACAGCCATTTAAATATGAGCCAGCAGTGTGCAGCAGCTGCCAAAAAAGCCAACACAGTTCTAGGCTGCATTAACAGAGGGATAGAATCAAGATCACGTGAAGTGTTAATACCACTTTATAATGCCTTGATAAGGCCACACTTGGAATACTGCATTCAGTTTTGGTCGCCACGATGCAAAAAGGATGTTGAGACTCTAGAAAGAGTGCAGAGAAGAGCAACAAAGATGATTAGGGGACTGGAGGCTAAAACATATGAAGAACGGTTGCAGGAACTGGGTATGTCTAGTTTAATGAAAAGAAGGACTAGGGGAGACATGATAGCAGTGTTCCAATATCTTAGGGGTTGCCACAAAGAAGAGGGAGTCAAACTATTCTCCAAAGCACCTGAGGGTAGAATAAGAAGTAATGGGTGGAAACTAATCAAGGAGAGAAGCAACTTAGAACTAAGTAGAAATATCCTGACACTTAGAACAATTCATCAGGGGAA
The DNA here is from genome assembly GCA_023053685.1 of Diadophis punctatus similis. NCBI lineage: Eukaryota > Metazoa > Chordata > Lepidosauria > Squamata > Dipsadidae > Diadophis > Diadophis punctatus. The sequence goes on along the minus strand of JALIGW010000002.1, from coordinate 183,458,117 downwards.
CAACTTGCCTCCAGAAGTTGTGAATGCTCCAACACTGGAAGTTTTTAAGAAGATGTTGGACGACCATTTGTCTGAAGTGGTGTAGGGTTTCCTGCCTAAGCAGGGGGTTGGACTAGAAGACCTTCAAGGTCCCTTCCAACCCTGTTATTCTATTCTATTCTAGTCTATTCTAAACAGATTTCAATAATATATCCTTAATGCTAATCTGGGTTAAATACAGAATCTTAGAAAGAGTTATAGGCCTTTCCCAGTCTCATTTATAGTGAAATAATTAAGGTGGAGCCTCTCTGAATATTTTCAAATGCCTTTTTCCAGATTTTTCTTTACCTGGATTAAGTTATCATTTCTGAGATAAATTGCGAACTCCCTTGCCTACAATTACTTCGTATCTATCAATTGTTTATGCCTGTGTTCTCATCCATCCCTTTCCCAGCTTTTCCATAAACTCTCCCATGAGCCTCCTATGGTAGCCAATTTTATTTATTTTGTTCTGCCAACTCTACCCTAGGGATGGTACCTGCTGATTTAATAATTTTAGAATATTATTTAGAAATAATTACTTTCTTCTATAGCTCAATGATCCAATCTCATCTATTTTGTGCAAACTTTTCCTATTTGAGATGTCTTGGAGCTGCCCCTTTTTCAATCTGTCAGTGATAACTGATACAAGTTGCTACTTACTTTTACCTTTTAGTCAGAGCAGAAACTTCAGAATTACCGTATTTTTCAGAGTATAAGACACACCGGAGTATAAGACGCACCTTAGTTTTGGGGGAGGAAAACAAGGAAAAAAGGCCTCTGCCTCCCAGCAATTTGCCAAACAGCAAACAGTACAGATGATATACACTGTTTGCTGTGTATTTCTGTGCATGTGTGTCTGACCCATAGAAATAGCAAAGAATTGGAGAAATGTACATTATGGCAGTATATTAATGCCAGAAAGTTTTCTTAAATGTAGTCACACTAACTCCTCCTAATTATTTAAATAGATCTACTCCAAACATGACTAAGTCAGGGTTTAACTCAGCTGCCTTATCTTAATACTAAACAGGACACTGTTACATTTCAGATTATACTTTTATAGATCTTTAAATTTGATGTGGCTTTCTGGAAGTATAGTTATTCTCTGCTATTTAAAAGAAAATACAATAGCACTGGGCCTCTTCAGATCAAGCATTTATTTTAAAAAGCTTCTTCATTTTGTTAAGTTGTCTAGAACAATAATGAAGCAGTCTTTAAAAAATAAGTCAAATAATTTGAACATTCTATAGACATTTATAGTTATCGACTTACCTCCTTGCAGTTTCAGCAGTCCAACATTGCCAGCAGTCTACCTCTCAGCAATTTGCCTCTTTGCAGCTACCATAGTTTCACTTTCATTTTAGCACGTGGCTGCAGCTTCTCAGCTGAGAATCGGGAGGCAGATAATCACTTCCTTGTGCTAATCAGGCTCTGTGCTGTTTGCTGCAAAGAGGTAAATTGCTGGGAGGCAGAGGCCAAAGGGTGGGGGTGGCTGGGTGGGACTACATTCAGTGTATAAGACGCACCCAAGTTTTCACCCTCTTTCTTCCCCCTCTTTTTTTTGGGGAAAAGTGCATCTTATACTCTGAAAAATACGGTATGTGCCTTTCAGCCTTGAATATTCTCCATTAAAATAATGAATGCCTTAAACAGCCATTGCAAGTATATGATGAACATGGTGAAAGTTAGATTGTTTTTCCTCTGTTTAACAATATTGGGTCTGGTATTTAATTTCTTCACAGCACATAATAATAGCAATAGCACTTAGACTTATATACTGCTTCACAGTGCTTTACAGCACACTCTAAGCAGTTTAAGCATCAAAGTATTGCTGCCAACAATCTGGGTTCTCATTTTACTGACCTCGGAAGGATGGAAGGCTGAGTCAACCTTGAGCCAGTGAGGATTGAACTCCTGGCAGTGGAGTACAGAGTTAGCCTGCAATACTGCATTCTAACCACTATGCCACCATAGTGGCACTATGCCACATATATGCTGCCTTATCAGTTATTAGTTCCTCTTTTATGTGGCAAACCAAGTTTATTATGTGATGATGATGATGGTGTTATCAATTCAGTCAAGTCTGATTCTTGGTGATTCCAAGGGCCAGATCTCTCCACATCTTCCAATCTTGCACTACTTCTTTGTCATTACGTGAAAAACCTGCAATAAATTTGGAAAACTTGTACAAAACTGGTTACACGCCAAAGATCTTGGAAAGAGCCATACTTGCTAATGGAGGCAAACTTTTTAAATAATAACTCCCAATTTAAAACAGAACTGCCATGAAAACACAGGCCAAAAGCTGAGGAACTAATTAATTCCTTAAATATTATTCATCTCCTGAAATCTGACTGCATGGTGAAACAAATCCTTCCTTCCTTTAAGAAAAAGTGTGGGATGATCTTCCAGCAGCCTTATTTTTTTGCTTTTAGAAAGACTGCTCTTCTAGCACATTTCTGTGCAACACTGTTATCTAACAATGCCTGGGGGTTGAAAACGGTTTAATGTTCATAACCAGCGATCTAAGCATATGGAATACGAATGCGAATAATGCTAATTTTTCTTGTATAGATTTAGCAGAATAAGCTTTAGGAAATGGAGGGGGGAAGGAGAGCAAGGGAATAAGAAAATGAAATGCCTCAGAACTGAAGGTGTCAGGTTAGTTCAAAGAAGAAAGCTATTGGGGTGGGGAAATTTCTGAAAATTCAGGACATGGCTAGATCATCCAGTGCACTGTGGGTTCAAATGAAGTGATGGAAGAAAGTTTTTGAAGGCAGACATAGGATGTGATGATGTTGCTAAAAAAGAAAGGAAGAAAATGCCTTCAGCTATAATCCTGGGCTTAGAAAGCTTAGAACTACGTTGCCTTCGGCACGACCTAAACACAGCTCATAAAATTATCCGCTACAACGTCCTTCCTGTCAATGAATACTTCAACTTCAACCACAACAATACACGAGCACACAACCGATACAAACTCAAAGCGAACCACTCCAAACTTGACTGTAGAAAATATGACTTTAGCAACAGAGTGGTAAATGCCTGAAACTCACTACCTGACTCTGAGGTTTCGTCACCAAACCCCCAAAACTTTACCCTTAGACTGTCCACTGTTGACCTCACCCGATTCCTAAGAGGTCAGTAAGGGGCGTGCGTAAGTGCACCAGCGTGCCTACCGTCCCTGTCCTAATGTTCCCTCTTATCAGTACTCATCTTATGTATATAAACAATGTTATATCTATGTATATTACCAATATGTACTTGACAAAAATAAATAAATAAAATAAAATAAAATAATTTTAAATGTGCTTGCTAGGAAATAAGTCTCATTGAAGATGAAGTAAACCTGTACAGAATTGTACATTAAAATAAACATACAGAATGCAAATGCTACCACTGCCAGTATCTTTGATCCAGTCTACAAGAAAGGAAATCTTATTTGGAAAAGAGACGTTGGTTCAAAATCGAAAAATGACGTCTCCTTGGAATGGTAAACATGCTTTTGAAAACTTTTGACCAGTGGCTGTTTTTTTACAACTGGTTTTCAAATGTGTGGCCTTCAATTGATCTAGATTGGGCAGCTATCATATTGGTTCTAAAAAAGAAACATTGCAGAAATATTCTAGAATAACAGACACATTTTTAAAGCTGTCAATATTTTTTAGAAAATCAATGGAAAAATTGGTTTTTAGTACTGTATGAATGAGACTTTTTTTTGGAGGGGGGGTGAGTTGGAATATTTTTGCTTAGTTTTTTGTTTAGATTTTATACTAAGAATGATCAATTCTAATCCCATAAGAAGCTTTTGCATCAAGACTCATTTAAAATGAGGAATGTTAATTGCCCAGTTCACTCAAATAAGTAGGCTTTCACACAGTCTTATTACTTGCATACAGATGTAAGAAGAAATGAATTTCACTGGATCCAGCTCTCCAGTAGTCTTCCCCAACTGAGTACATTAGAGCTGTGTTTGAAGATAAGTCTGATAATTCACATGTGACATAGCCAAACATTTGGGAATATATACATCAGGAATTGAAAAGGCATAGGCAATTAAACTGTATTGCACTGGTTGGTATCTCCTCTCAAATCTAGACTTCTAGTCCACTTTTCTCTTGTTCTCTAGCTGCCTCCTGGGAAAAGTTCAAGAGCTCAGGAAAGGAGTAGAGATAAAGATCCTCCTTTTCTCACAATAAGTATGTCAGTACAATAAGTATGCTTACATTAAATTTGTATCTATTGTGAGCTCGTGTATTATTGCGGTTGAAGCTGAAGTAGTCGTTAACAGGTAGGACATTCTGGGATTCAATTCCCACAGAGCTCTGACTGGTGCAATGCAGTTACGTTATGCAGACGTCCTGCCTTTTAATAGACTAGTGGAACTTTCTAGATCTTGCAACTCCTTGACATGTATTTAGGTATTTAATAGGTTACATTACATTACATTACATTACATTACATTACAATACAATACAATACAATACAATACAATACAATACAATACAATACAATACTATACTATACTATACTATACTATACTATACTATACTATACTATACTATACTATACTATACTATACTATACTATACTATACTATATTATATTGTATTATATTATATTATATGTAATAGGTTACATTAAAATGCAAAACCAAATAGAATCTGACTGATGAGCTGTAAAGGCTGAGCTCCAGGATGTGGCCAAGAAGGTTCATCAGATTGGCAAATAAAAGATAAGTCATTTTATGCATTGGATCACTGGTGTGGAACCAGTGAAGTGGACTTACCCAATGATTTTATTTCCCTGTAAGTTTCATGCATCCCAACTGCCTGTGCTATGTTTCAGAAACATATATGAAGTACTCTTACAAAATAAGACCTTATTTCCAAGAGACTTCTCCCTAATCCTTTCTATTGTTCTCTGTTCTTCTTCCTTAGATGCAAACCCATCTACTGTTTTTTCAAAAAAGTGTGATTTCCTTCTCAGAGTTGTGCTCTACTATGACTTTAAAAATGGCCTTGTAAGTAATCTATCAAAAGAAAAGTAAAAGGTAAGTTTATAACAGACATTTTCCTAATATGCACAGAATGGGACTACTGCAGTGTGCTTTCATTTAATACAACTTAAAAGGTTCTTAGGAAGAAGCATATTTAAAGAAAGGAAAATCTACTAACTGCACACATTAAAACAATGACAATGAAGAGATTAAATGTGCCTGTAAATCTCTTGTACAGATGCAGAGTCTTTAGGGTTTAAATGACATTTAAATATTGCATCTAAATAGAAATATGAGCCTATTTTATGCAGATATTAGATAGATTTCTAGGGAACCTTCTTTATTTCTTAGAGTTTTTCAGTGTCAGGGATAAAGCTGCAAATTTATGCTGTACATTGCATGAGTGTGAGCTAAAATAATTATCTAGACAACATTTGTGTTTAAGTGACATGCCACAATATTTCTGTTTTGAACTGCTTTGTTGGAAAGTCATGGCCACTTGGTGAGAAAGATTAATTGTCTGATTTCATGTAAGATAATTTTAATCATATTGAATTTATCTGGGTTGACATTCCTACATTGGAAATGAGCTTGCTGAGTATTCTGCACTAAAGGCAGCCTGTAATACATGAAATGTGTTTATATTCCATCGGACTAAGCAGCAACCATGGTTTCTCATGAATATGATTGGAATGTAGCAAAATATTATTCCTTACGTTCAATATTTTAGGTAATTATTGTAGAGTATTAAAATCTCAGATTGGGAAGAGAACCTTGGAGGATTTCTACTCAAACACACTGACCAAGGCAGGAATCTTCATAGCATTCTGGAATCTTCATAGCATCCAATCTTTGCTTGAAAACTTCCAATAATGGAACATCCTGATGGAACTTCCAATGATGGAACATAAGGAATAATATTTTGCTACGATGGAACATCCTACAGGAAACAGGCTATTCAATTCTTAATGTATATCATAGTTCAGAATTTCCCCCTTGTATTGAGTTTAGATCTCTCTCTATAAAGCTTCCACTTGTTAATACTTGTCCTATCCTCAGGAGCTACAGAGAATAAATCCATATCCACTTCACTTTAACAGCCCTTCAAGAATTGGAAAACTGCCGCCATGCTTCCTTTTGGCCTTAGAGATTACTGGACCATCTATGACCCATTGGGTCATTTTTCTTTCCACATATAATGTAGGCTTGCACCATTTATTCTTCCCTCACGACCCTCAGGAGAACTTTGGTGAAGCCATCCTCTTCTTCCTTAGTTGACCAGAGGAATTTCTGCCACTTTGCTTGGGGGGGGGGAAAACAAAAGCAGCAGTGGACTGTGGGGAAAACATCACATTTGCTCCCCACTGTGCCCCCTCCCTCCAGGGAAGAAGAGGGCTCACCCATCACCACTCCTCTCCTGCCAGGTCTACCTCACCTGCAGGCATCCCACCTGCTCCCCTGCCCATCTTCTTTTCACATACTCTATAATATAGGTTTGCCGCTTTTCCTCCTCCTCTCACAACCCTCAGGAAAACCCAGATAAACCACCACCACCTCCTCCTCCTTGACTGACCTAAGGAACTGCCTACCACTTTGCTGGGGGGGAAGATGAGGATACACCCCTCCCATCTTACCTTGTGCCCCCAACTGAAGGGTTTCTAAGAAGTGAAAGTGGAAGGTGTTGTAGTGCTGAAGCAGCCACATCTTTGCCAAATTTCAATCACACAGGAGTCATTGATCCCAGACTTTGGACACATTCAGTAAGTTCCTTATCTGAGGTAGGTTGATTCAAAATGTTTTGCTCTTTTGCCCAATTGAAGGTTATAACATACCAAATAGACCTGAGTATTTTAGTGGTACATAGTTTAGAATTTCCATTCAATGCATCTGAAAGGCCCAAGTCCAAGTATCCTTAGTGATAGGGTCCCCCAAACTTGGCAACTTTAAGACTTGTGGACTTCAACTCCTAGAATTCTCCAGTCAGCTATGCTGGCTGGAGAATTCTGGGAGTTGAAGTCCACAAGTCTTAAAGTTGCCAAGTTTGAAGACCTCTGGTCTAAGGCACTGTGTCAATAGTATTTTCATTTTCAGACTTTCTGCTAAGAATGTCTAGGGAAAAAATATGTTCCCCCCCCCCACCCCGCACCCCTCCATCCCACATATCTCATATAGACCTCACATTTTTCATTGATCTAGCCATAAAAATCCTGGTTAGACAATACCAGTTTGAATCACATCAGAATGAAACTGCAATGTTTTACAATTATTTGCGCTTAGCTTCATTTTCCATTTTTCAGCTTGAGTGATCCTTAGCATTACTTCACAATTTGCTTGAATGCTCACTACTCTGAGTAATTTAGTGTCATCTGCAAACTCAACCACTTTGGTGCTCATCCCGGACTCCTATCAATAACTGATATCAGATAAACATTTGTAAAATTTCACTCTTGACTGTTCACCATTTGAGAACAATCCATGTATTCCTATTGCTTATTTGCTCTTGGCAGTTAATCATACATATGAAGACCTCTTCTGTCAGAATGGTTCAGTTTGTTGAGGAACTTCTTGCAAGAGGTTTGATCAAGATGAATTTTATGTCTGTACATGTGTGTCTTTCGATAATGGAGCAGCTCTAGCTAGGCATTTGTTTACATTCTTTTAAAAAACCAGTAAGAATCATGAGGCAAGACATTTCGAGTGACAGAAATGCTAATTTATTCTTGTTCTTCTAGGTGCTTAATAATTCTATTAATACCATTCTTATAAATAATGCTTTCTATCATTTCACTTAAAAGGGAAACTTAATTCATTTATATTTCTTGGGTTTCTTATGGATCCATTTTTGAAAGGATTTCTCTATCAGGGCCCTATGTGAGGAGACACATCTTTAAGAAATTATCTTTGAAGCAATGGACAAAATAATGTGTCAGAATAATATAGGGGATAAAATGTAACTTCTATGTTTCTTTCCTATAAAATGGTTAATATGATGCTTTCAATGACTAGGCAAAATAGAAAATTTGTGAAAGGATGACTAGAGAAAAATGAGATAAATAACAAAAAGCAAGTTATTGTCTTTTGTGAAAGTGTGAAAGGCGCTGGAGAAATGAGATTAATTTAATATTATGAAACATATTGATGTTAGCTACCATTAGTATCAGAAAGGAAGGTGGATGAGGAGCTCTCTATAGGAATGTGCTCCAATAATAAGTATATTAATTTACATTATATTATATTTGTAATTCTTTGTATCATCTTGTAAGGTTATATAACCTGTAACTTTGTAGGCTTCATGGCTGTTTGGCAATGCATTGGTCAGGAAATCAGTTATCATTGTACATGCCAATAAAAAATACTTTATTGCATTTATCTCCAAGTGCTTTGGTTCTTTATTTAGACCACAATAGTATTTTTGAAGTCGAGATCCTTCCTTCCTTCCTTCCTTCCTTCCTTCCTTCCTTCCTTCCTTCCTTCCTTCCTTCCTTCCTTCCTTCCTTCCTTCCTTCCTGTCTCCCTCCCCTCCCCTCCCTCCCCTCCCTCCCCTCCCCTCCCTTTTAATTTTATGTATTTGCACAACAAGAAAAGCAGCACAACTTTTGTAAATTTTCACTAGCATTCTTGAAAGAGAACTGGTGAGCACAGCCAACATTTTTCACCTTTTAGCCGCTGCCCAGTTTACAATCTGTCTCGTTAAATATTAAAATGTTAAAAGTGAAAATTGCTTACAAGGTATGTGCCTAAAAATCTTGTTCTTTCTCCATCTGCGATGACAAGCGGAAGTCCTAAGTGCCTGATAATACCATCCCTCAGTGCAGATGTTTAACTGTTTCAGTATGTGAACAGCACTAACAATTTCTCATACAGTCATGACAATGGCAAATTACACGCTTGGGCAATTTCTTGAAATTGGGGCTCAAAAGTTAAGGTTTCCATGGCAATGATAACTCATTCCTGTCACAGAGATGTACAGCAGTATTTTTGAGTATTGTTTCTAACGCCTTTAAAATGATTTTGTAGATAGTGGATCGGGATTTAAGATTTGAAGGCTTCCAAAAATTGGATTGCATTCATAAATGAAGAATTTAAAAAAATTGATTAGACATTGTATATACAGATGAAACTAATACAAATTATTAAAAATAAAGGATAAAATAAAAAAATGTAAAGAAAAAAGAAAACAAAGAAGCAAATACTGGTTGTAAGTTCTCATCTTACAACCTTTTGTTTAGTGATCGCTTGAAGCCATTGCTGTTTACAAAGACTGAGCCGAAGAATGTGTTAAAGAGGTTGGCTTTAACGGCTTCATCATTATAGTCTTTACCATTTGGTCCTTTAAGGGGTGGGATGGATCTGGAGTCTTTGAGTTGACTTATGACCATTGCAGCATCTTCACGGTCACATAATGAAAACTTAGGCCCTTGGCGACCAGCATGTATTTACCACAGTTCAAACATACCAGGGCAAGTGATCACTATTTGTGATCTTCCCAGCTGGCTTCCGACAAACAAAATCAATGGAGGAAACTGAATTCACTTAATGACAAGATTCATTTAACAACTGCAGTGATTGCTTAACAACTGTGGCAAAAGGTTGTAAGTTTAGGCATGACTCATTTAACAATCACCTTGCTTAGCAACCAAAACCTGGGTCCCAATTGTGTTTGTAAGTTGCATACATAATTTTAATGACTTATCATTATATCTTAAAACACAACAATCGTTTCATTCCACATTTCATCTCATTCTCTATTAACAAACAAAGCTGCCTCTCATACTAATCAGTAAAAGTCCATTAAGGATTATCAGAAATAACAACATATCTATTATAAGCTTTACCTAATAAACCCATTTTAATTCTTTCCTTTTACATTTATATCTCATTTTCTATTTTTCAAGCAAATTCACTAAATCTCATAATTCAAATCCAGTTTGTAAAACACTAATTGAAGTTACCAGAGATAACAACATAACCATTCAAATAAATTTAAAATGCATTAATAACGTCTTTCCTGTACAACTCTTAGCTATCAACAAAATCTTAAAACGTTATAATTAAGTCCCAGTTTTTAAAAATGCATTAAAAATTTTCAGAGGTAGCAATCTATTTATTTTATCCTCGGTAAAACAAATCAACTTCATATTCCTTCCACTTTATCCCAACAATCCTTCAGATAATGTATAAACACTTTACCCCCCACACCCATTTTCTCTTTGTCTTTTCTCAAAAACATTAACAAATCCTTTTTGTAAATCCAATATAGAAAGGTTATCCCAGTTATTCTTCTAGTCTGTTATTTGCATGACCTTATTAGCTTTTAAAACATCAGCATGTATATTCAGTATTTCATCTTTTTCAATATCCTTCTGCCAACCTATTACTTTCAAGTCCACACTTGAATCAATTTCAGTCTGATCCAATAAAATGTATTCCTCTTCCATAGCATTATTTAGTCTATCATGAATAGCAGAAAACTTTAAACTAAAAATTAGGTACCCATTTTTCCAAAATCTCTCTCCATGCATCCATTATTTTGTTTCCTTCTGGTGCCCCTCTAGTATCCAAACTTCAAAGTCTCACATTATTTTTAGTTTCCTTTTGAAGAACATGAATGCAAGAACATGAATAGTTTCCCACAGGAAGGATTCTTACAATTTGCAAATTTTATTAAATCCATTACAATCTTTATTCCATTTATAACCTTCTAAAATCAACAGTCTAATCACCCTTTTGTTATTAATTCCAGAAAAAGAATTCTTTAATCTTTAAACACATACTTAAAGCTTCTTTCATAGTGGATTGAAGGAAACTCATCCAGTGAATAGCAATAGCACTTAGACTTATATACTGCTTCATAGTGCTTTACAGCCCTCTCTAAGCGGTTTACAGAGTCAGCATATTGTCCCCAACAATCTGGGTCCTCATTTTGCCAACCTCAGAAGGATGGAAGGCTGAGTCAACCTTGAGCCGGTGAGATCTGAACAGCTGAACTGCAGCTAGCAGTCAGCTGAAGTAGCCTGCAGTGCTGCACTCTAACCACTGTGCCAACTCGGCTCAGTCCATAAAGTGAAGTCCATAAAAACTTGCTTTTCTAGAGGTCTCAATGAAAACAATAACTAAAATAAATCCAAAGTGATTAAGAAATAAAGATTGGCTGAACCTTGAATCATTGAAGGCTACGTTCCATCTATGCATATAGAACAGGGGTGGGTTCCTCCTGGTTCGGACCGGATCGCCCAAACCGGTAGTGACCCGCTGGTGATGTCACAAAGGCATCACGGATCCAGTTCGGTCAGTGCCGGTCCATGTGCACTGCTGTCTTTTTTTGGGGAATTTTTTTTGAATTTTTTACTGTTTGGAAGTTTTTTCCTCTGCTGCTGCTTGAGAAAGGGCCCTCCCACCCACCCCCGGGTTTATACTTACCTTTATTCCTTTGCCCGAAGCACAGCTGATCAGCTCCTCAGTTGTGTTTTGGGCTGATTATAGCTACTGAGCATGTGCGGAAGCAGAATTGCACGAGGGGATGCGTGTGTGTGCGCTTGCTCCACTTGCGCATGCACGTGAAATGTCGCAATGCGAACCGGTGGCAAAGGTAAATGGAATCCACACCTGATGTAGATGTGATCCCTCAACTCACAAGTAGACTTAAAAAATGTCAGTTTCTGCTGTCAACTCATGCAGAGCAGTTGTGTGGAGTACAGATGGACTATCTCATGAGGTCTCCTTTCTCTTTTTTCACCGATTCAGATCCAGCAGATTTCAGATGTAATGTTGTCCTCATTAGCATCCTTTTAGAGAGTTGTTGAGGCCACCTGGAGGTTTATCTGTGTCCTCGGGGTCACCTGAGTAGTAGTAGCTCAGGGAAATAGTAGTATTTTCCAGGGGTCGCCCTGGCATCCTCAGCTCCCCCCCCCACTGCCACAAGCCTGGCCATATCATGCCCCACAACCCGCACCCCGCGACCACCATTTATTTATTTATTTATTTATTTATTTATTGGTTCTTATATGCCGCCCTACTCCCGAGGGACTCAGGGCAGCGTTGGGTTCTTTTACCCTCTGCGCATGCGCAAAGCATTCTGTGCATGCGCAGAGGGTAAAAGAACCCAAATGGCAGCAACCGGGCGAAGTCTCCAGATCCGGGCGAGGTCTCCGCTCGCTTTGCGTGTTGCCTCTGGGAGCTTTTCGAGCCCCGTCGCGAAAGGCGTGCGCGACTTCGGCGGGGCCGGGACAGGCGGCTGCCCGGAGAGAGCAACCCCCTTCGCCCCAAATGCTACAGGTAGACGGGAGCGACTCTGCGAAAGGTGTGCGCGACTTCGGTGGGGCCGGGACAGGCAGCTGTCTGGAGAGAGCCACCCCCTTCGCCCCGAACACTGCAGGTAGACAGAAGAGACTCTGCGAAGGGGATGGCTCTTTCTGGGCAGCCTCCTGTCCTGGCCCCGCCGAAGTTGCGCATGTCTTTCGCGACGGGCCTCGAAAAGCTCCCAGAGGCAACATGCGAAGCGAGCGGAGACCTCGCCCAGATCTGGAGACTTTGCCCGGATGGCACCATTTGGGTTCTTTTACCCTCTGCGCATGCGCAGAACATTTTGCGCATGCGCAGAGGGTAAAAGAACCCAAATGGCGGCGGTGAGGTGGGTCGCGGTGGGGTCGCGGGGGCGGGTCGTGGGTCGCGGTATTAGGAAGGTTGGGAACCGCTGCTCTAAAAGAATGCAAATGACCAACTGTCTGCAAGGAGTATAAATCCTTCCATTCCCCACCATCCAGCCAGAGCTGAAGAAGCTCCTTGGATGAGAAGCGAAGTGTCTTCAAAGAAAAACCAGAAAGTCCAATTGCCTTTTGAAAAAGCAACTTTGTAGTTGCTTTTGAGATTGTAGCTGAGAAAGATCTATGATTTGTACATTTGCTTCTTAGAAAACCTTAGAAAACCTAGTGACACTGTGTTATGTGCTTGTCTCTTTTGAAGGGCAATGGTGAAGTTAAATTTTCGGTGTGCACTGCTATAAACCAGATCTGGAGAAGCAGGGCTCTTTCTGAATGAAGATTCTTTCATGGTAGCAGAACTGTAGTTGTGTGCTTATTAGCAGCAGTCACATAATTGGATTTGGATCTATTTCATGATTCAGAAAGAAGATTAATTCAGGCCCAACTGATTTGGCAAGTTTCCAGCTTGACTTGTGGCCAGCATTTGGATCTCAGTTGAAAAAAACTAAAGTCCCATATCACTCATCGACTATAACTGGAATTAAATTATTCTGCCCCAAATTCCTGATTGACAGCACAAAAACCTCTTCTGAGGGAACAAGCCACACAAAATTTCAGGCAAATGGATTATCATCTTGATTCACAACAACCAGCAAGTTGTTTTTGACTTCTAGCAACTACATAGATAGATTTTCTCCATGACAGTCTACTCTAGCCCTAAGCTGTACCCATCACCACTGTAACTGAGTCCATCCCTCTTGCTGTGAGTTGTCTTCTTCTCTTTCCTTCCACCTTTTCCAAAGGGCTAGATCTTTATGTAATATTGTATGTCAAAAATATGATAAAGTGCTTTATTTAAGCCGTGTTTATATTTTGACTTTTTAAAATAAATTTTTATTTATTTAGCCTATGGCATCTACAGAGGTCATGCAATCACTGATATACAACACTAATAAAACACCTTATATGTACAAACACAAATATAAGTTTAAATAAAGCATCAGCATATACATGTAAACAATACAACATGGCTCTATAGAGTTGCAAAATGTATGTTCAAAATATGATAAAGTGTTTTTATTTAAGGCATGTTTATATTTTGACTTCTTAAAATAAATGAATAACTTTGAAACATACAGATGAATTTTGCAGTCTGAGGATATCAAACCTGTACAGGTGGTTTACCATTTTTTAAAAGAGCTTTTCATTTATTTTCTTACTAACTAACTATATTTATATCATGGACTTCACCCAAATGTTTAGCCTCCTGTGTCTGGAAGAAAGATCAAGCAAAAAGCATAGAAATCTAAGAGTTGTTTTGCAATACATTTTGCAATACATTATTTTAACATCCTTTAACCACAGTACTTTGATTGAGTCACAAGATGAGACAGTATATAAATTATGATAAAAAAACCCCAACAAATAAATCCATTTAGCATTAGAGCTGTCAGTCACAAAGTTATATTCTTCTGCCCTTCTTCATGCTGGCTTTTTCCCAATTTGGAGAGTTTGGGAAATATGTATCACAGTCCTAGTGCCTGTAAATCTCTGAATGACTTGCAAAACTGTCATAGGATTCAGATGCAGTTCTGCTGCAGGGCAATTATGCTTTGGTTAGATAATTTCAGCAAGCTGTGCCAATCAGCACGGTTTCTTAAAGATTTGGCCAAATCCGATGAACTCCTTTAGCTCTCCTTTGATCTCATTTAAATGTTACTGAACTTGCTTTTTGCACCTTTTCCATGAAGCATTTTGGATGGCACTGTTGTAATTGAGAACATGTAGGGCTTGAATCGGGGTTGCTGACTATCTGGTACTTGATAAATATGAAGAAACACGGCAGAAGGATTCTTTCTTTCCAGCACATAAATGGTTAATAGCTAAAACTAGGACTTAAATAGTAAATTAAGTCTGGACAAATGAAAGGGATAACCAGCTGTATTGTGTTCTGCTTAGAAACTTCCCAGGGGCACCTTCTGGGCTACTTAGAGACAAATATTAAATCAAATGGAACTTTGATCAATCAAGCAAAACAATTACTTTTTCCTCCTTATCTCACTTACTCCTTTCAGTGTACTCGAGGGATGAGGAACCTATGGCTCCAACTTAATTTCATGTTTTAATTTAATGTGGCCCACAGAGACAGGATAAGAGAAAGCAAGCAAGCCAGAGACATTATGTAGTTCCACAAAATTTGCCCGCTTTAAGTCTGGCCTCACATCCATGATTGGCCTCCACTGCACCGGGAGAAGGAATTGTTTAAAAGAAAAAGATGTCCCATCTCTTGATGGCCTCCATCTTTCTGGTGGGATAGGAATAATATGCTCTGGGCAAAGACATGCATCCTTTGCTCTTCTGAATACCTAAAAAAAAGTGGGATTGGCTTCCAAATATCCCTATTTGAACAGATGTCTGTTTCTTTCCTAAGAGACACAAAAATATATGCTCCTCTCTGTTCTTCTATTCTCTGTCCTTCTATTCTCACATAAAGAGTCTTGACTTCAAAGGCCTGAAAGAAAACTATAAGAAAATACAGAGATTTCTTTCCCCTCATTTCAAGCCTTCAGCACTTAGACTCAACTAAAAGTTCATTTTGGCCATTGCGAAGACAGTTTAGTCAATAGTGACTGCATGTTGAGAAGATAATGACAATGATCTGGCAGGAGAGGCTACTCATGTTATGGCTAAGATAAAAATCAATTTCTTTCATTCGAAGCGGCTTTTCTACAGAGGGAAAGCTTAACAGATGCAGCAGAACAAAGTCATGTTTTTGTGTTTGAGGCACCTTGATAAACACTTCTAAAATATGAGTATTACATTAGTAACATCATTTAATTTCAGTGGATTAGGTAATTAATTATGGCATCCAGCAATCTATGAAAACATGAAAAAGCCAGATCCACCTTTTATTATGAAGAAAAAAAAAGGCAACAAAAAGCAAATAAATCAATATTCTCTTATTTGGAATGTTTACTAGTTTTAGTTGAATAACTATCTAACTCAGTGTTTCTCAACCTTGGCAGTTTGAAGATGTGTGGACTTCAACTCCCAGAATTCCACAGCCAGCAACGCTGGCTGGGGAATTCTGGGAGTTGAAGTCCACACATCTTCAAACTGCCAAGGTTGAGAAACACTGATCTAACTAATCTGATAGTTTTAATAAAACTGGATCAATACTGGTTTACTTTCCACAATGGGATACATTTTTCAGTCAGAGATACATACCAACATTATCTTTTAACTAGGAGGTATATACATTTGTGCTCTGTACACACAATTCAATCATAAGGAAGAAGCCCCATTTGTAAATTCTTTATCCCAATTTCTTTGTGTGAATGGAAAAAGTCTGGAGTCAGAGTATAGCCACAGTTCCTGGTGTTAAAGAAAAACTAAAGATCAAATCAACCTAGATGCTCTCAAAATTTCTGTTCAGATTACAATATTATTTATATTGTAGCTCTATTACTTTTGTTCCTTTCGAACATATTACAGTCTTCCATTGTGCATTCCAACGATGATATCCATCTCACAAGAGCTCAGCTATGAAATCATATTTGCTTTCCTATAATAAGATGAGCTCATATTTTTTCATATTCTGTACTTCAATGTATGTAGACAGCAAGGGCTATGCTAGTATTCTTCAGGATTTTTATTGGGCTGTTAAATAGGCTCGAGCTGTAATTATTCTGTCACTATCTCCTGCAGTAAACATCTTCATTTCACTCCATTTTCAAGCCTCAGAGATTTAGTCTTTCATCCAGCTAACATAGTTCACGATTCCAGCAGCCAAATCCCACTTGCTATCACCATTTCTGTAGCCAGTGCCTTTTTTTCTTTTTCTTTTCTAATCTGCTAGCAGAAAAACACCTGAGTCTCCAGATTCTTCAAGTGTCCCTTACAGCTTTGAAACCCAAGGTGATGTCCTGTAGCAGCAGTTGGTAGTATAATAGTTCTCCCTTGGATAAGCAGAAAGGAATATCTTTCCGTGGATTGAATGAGTCTTGTTTCTGTTTATTACTCTCATCCACAATCTAGCACATGCATTCTAATAATCTAATTGAATTATCACCTCCAGAAATGCATACAATTAGTGAATTAACAGCTTTGCAAACATACTTTAACCGCCACTAAATCCAGAACTATATTTAAACTATGAGTCTTGAGTTTTCAAACAAAGTGTAATTGCCATCTAATGTTGCCTGAACATTTAGCTTTCTTTGATTCTCTTCCATGCAGAAAAATACTTCTGTTACAGTACAGTGTTTGCTTGGCCTAAAATAACTTTGGCCTCACTTATGAGCTGAGCAGAAATACAAGCTTGCACTCTTTGTGCAAGTGTGCACACTCTTTGTGAACACTCTTTGTGAAAGTGTGCAAGCTTGCACTCTGAAATTTTTTAGGCAGCAACACAAACATAACCATTCAGGGCATAGGCTGCAGAATTATGCTTGTTCGTATTCTCTAGTACCTCCAACAACAACAATAGCAACAACAAAAAGTGATTTCTTCTTGTTCTTGTCTTAGGTTCTCAGATTGGCTAGGTACAGTAGGCAAAAATGTCATCAGGAAAATGTGTTAGTGATTTCCCCTCCTGAATATTGTTGTGGAATTTTTTGTTAACTCATTGAGGTCTCTGCCTGAAACTCACTGTCTTATATTTCTTCTCATTTTTGCAGATTTAATTTTTGGGCCTAAGTTCTGCTGCCCAAAAAAGCCAATACAATCCTAAGCTGCATTAATAGAGGGATACAATCTAGGTCTAGGGAGGTACTAATACCACTCTATAAAGCTCTAGTTAGACCACACCTAGAGTAGTACATCCAGTTTTGGTCACCACACTATAAAAAAGATATTGAGACTCTAGAAAAAGTGCAGATGAGAGCAACCAGGATGATTAGAGGGCTAAAAACTAAAACATACGAAGAGCGGTTACAAGAACTGGTCATGGGTAGTCTAGCGAAGAGAAGGACCAGGGGAGACATGATAGCAGTATTCCAATACTTGAGGGGCTGCCACAGAGAGGAGGGGGTCAGGCTATTTTCCAAGGCACCAGGAAGTCAGACAAGGAATAATGGATGGGAACTGACCAAGGAGAGATTCAACCTGGAAATAAGAAGAAAATTTCTGACAGTGAGAGCAATCAGGCAGTGGAATAACTTGCCTTCAGGGGTTGTGAGAGCTCCAACAATTGAGATTTTCAAGAGGAAATTGGACTGCCATTTGTTGGAAATGGTATAGGGCAGTGATGGCAAACCTTTTTTTGCTCAGGTGCCAAAAGGGCAGGCGAACTTGTGATAGCGCATGCGCACGTGCCCACACCCATAATGCAATGCCCTCCCCCTGTGCATGCGTGCAGGCCTCACTGAAGCCTCCGGACTTCTGGTAGGGCCATTGGGCCGTTTTTTCGCCCTCCCCAGGCTTCAGGAGCTTTCCTGAAGCCTGGGGAGGGCAAAAAATGGCCCAATGGGCATACCAGAAGTTCATTTCTGAACTTCTGGTAGGCCCATTGGGTCCGTTTTTCACCATCCACAGGCTCTGGAGGCTTTCCTGAAGCCTGGGGAGGGTGAAAATGGCCTCCCCCCGCCCTCTGGAAGGCTGAAAATTAGCTGGCCAGTGCACACATGCACGCTGGAGCTGACATAGGGCAATGCCTTGTGTGGCCTCACAGATATGGCTGCACGTGCCACCTGTGACACACGTGCCATAGGTTCGCCATCACGGGTATAGGGACTCCTGCTTGAGCGGGGGGGTTGGACTAGATGACCTACAAGGTCCCTTCCAACTTTGTTACTCTGTTACTGTATGCTCATAACTACTGCATGTTGTGGCTTCTGCATAGATAGCTTGGTATTCTTGCAAAAAAACAATGTTGAATATCCGTAACCTTAGGGAGGAACTTCAAAATAACAGATGAAGGAAACCTTGTATACTTTAATCTGTTCAACCTGTCACATTTGTAATTTAGACCTACAACTTCAAGGAACAATGGAAAACAGCATTTTCAATAATATTTATGGCTGAAGACTAGCTGGAATTTTATCCTTTAATCTTTCACTGGTAATAGTCATTATACTCCATTTTAGTTGCTACCAAAGATTATAGTCATAGGGCAGTTGGAGGAATTTGCTGTAATTCATTTGAATGAGAATCTGTCAGCTTCAGAGTTGGTAATAGAATGAACCAGGTTGGTTTTAATTTCCTCACTCTCGTAATCCTTGGTGAAGATCATTGCTTGGCATGAAGATCTTTTACTCATACAATTAGATATTTCAGTGCAGTATTGTAGCTAAGAAACAACCAAGGGGAAAAACACTGAAGGAGGCATGTATAGGATCTTTAGTTTCTAGAGGAAAAGCAAATGGAAAAATCCAAATAAACAAATCCTTCTTCTGCCTCAAGAAAGACTTAATATCCTCAATCCTCTGGCTTTGCACAAGGAATAAAGATACAGAGGACTATAACCTGTATAACATATTTATTTAGTTGCCAACTAACCAGGATGGGAAAAAAGAGAATGACTCTAGCTTGCTTCTATAACTTTAACAAAAACTATTACACAGAAATTGTCAAGTAAAGTTATTTACAGCTAAACATCATTACCTGCTAATTTCTAGAGGTACAAAATGATGCTGGAAAACAGAAAAATAAAACATTGTCAGCATTGCTAATGTTTAATGAATGGACTTTCAGTGATGACTGTGCTTTCTTCTCAATAGTGTTATCTCTGAACTATGTTATTACAGTAGTTTAGGGAAAAAATAATAATCAGAAAATCCCCAGGAGATCAGGGGCCAACTTTAGCCAAGTGTGCTTCAGAAAGTTGTTGTGGAGATAATTCCATTTATGAGATCTTTATTGAAAGTGAGAGGGAAATATGTGATAAATGTATATAGAACATTGCTCTGCCATTGGTTCATCCCCCAGAGCCTTCCAGACTCCTACTGCAGGGATAAGAAGCCTATTGGCCTTCAGTTATTCTGAAAGTATGACTCCTATCTCCACTGGCCATTGACCATACTTATTAAGGATGATGGGATCTGCCCCTAATGTTCTGGAGGGTTAAAGTCCCCTTTTCAATGATGTAGTGCCTGCATTCCACTCCCCACCCCCTACATCTCTTGATTGGTTATCTCCCTAGACTTTAATATTGCTTTCACTTCCGTTTTTTAATTGTGTCTATTCCATTAGGTTTGTTTACTATTCTGCTCCTAGCCTATTCTACCTATGTGGCTTGCTAACTTACTGCAAATTTGTAAGGACAGGCTGGATCTGAGACCACAGCTGCCATTCAGCACCTCCCAGAGTATCTGCAGAGTATCTCTAGCAGCACAATTTTCTGCCTCAAATGCATGCAAAATGGCTTGGCTGAACTTTTTCAGATTTAATACATTTATTTTACACTTTAAACCCATCCTGATTTCAAAGAAGAAAAAAGAAGAAGAGGAGGTGAAGATTTTCCCCAGAGATGTTCTGCATCTCCAAGCATATATATCTAAGTTCTTTGAATGCCTAAATAATACAATCTATCCTTTGATGCAAACAAATGAACCAAACTTCTGCCTAAATATAAAATGCTCTAGGATAAAATCCATCTTTTGTCCATATTCTTCCCCATGGTCTATAATGTTGGCTAAGAATTCAGAGAGTCAGAGAGTTCTAAATTTTGCCACATATGGAAATGTCTTCAATTTGTAGCGTAAGTTCCAGAAAATGAGTATACTCAAACCTGTTATCAAGAGAAAGCCATTTGATATGAGAGGTCCAATGGTTTATTTTCCACTCTTGCCTGTATTTTGCAACCATCTCCCAGGAGCTGATTCATAAAGAATGATAATGTCATTCCCCGCAGGGAATATGATGGCAAATCTCTGTAGGAACAAGCCTGAGAAATTGTACAAAAACAGCCCAGTGTTGGCCACTGTTCCACTATAGCTTCCTGCCGAATAGCATTTGTCATTCTGGAAGATATTTCCCCCCTTTCCATCAGTGGGAGGAATAATAATAATAATAATAATAATAATAATAATAATAATGATTTATGTGAAAGCTGTGTTGAGAGAAGAATTCAATCTAGAACAAGCTCTACAAATATTCAGACCTTGCAGGATCAATCTGATTTATTTATTTCTGAGAAACTACTTAGCTGCTTGTGACAGGATGTAAAGAGAGAGAATTGCTTAAGGCCAGCACACCGTAAGGCTGACAAAATAAAATGTGAGTCCCGTAGAACTTAATTTTCTTTTTGCCTTATACAGCAACAAGGAATTGTTTGCAAGTCTACTTTGTGTCTCAGAGTTTCAGAGTTTGAGTAAGGGAGTCAAAAAAACTTTTTAAAAAACTTTCCTGAAAACGTATTTGAGTGGTGGTGGGAGTGGGAGAACAAGAGCAATAGCACTTAGACTTATATACCGCTTCATAGTGCTTTACAGCCCTCTCTAAGCGGTTTACAGAGTTCAGCATATTGTCCCCAACAATCTGGGTCCTTATTTTACTGACCTCAGAAGGATGGAAGGCAGCGTCAACCTTGAGCAGTCAGGATTGAACTCCTGGCTGTGGGTAGAGTTAGCCTGCAGTACGGCATTCTAACCACTGTGCCACCATGAGAAAAAGTCTTCTCCAAAGGTCCCCCCAAACCAGCAGTGGGTTGCTGTTGGTTTGGACCGGTTCTTAGAACCGGTAGCACTGGCGTTGGGAGGCTCCACCCACCTGCCTGGGATGCTTCTGCACATGCGCAGAAGCATCGGGCGCACGCACGAACATGCGCACAAACCAGTAGCAAAGTTATTTACAATCCACCACTGCCCCAAACCTTGAAGGATTAAATCTCTAATTACACATAGTTCTCAATTTAGAATGATTCATTTAGTGACTGTTCAAAATTATAATGTCATTGAAAACACTGATATGTTTTTTCACAGTTCTCACACCCCATGATCATGTGATGAAAATTTGGATGCTTGGCAACTGGTTCATATTTAGGATGGTTGCAGTGTCCAGGGGTCATGGGATCACCTTTTGCAACCTTCTGACAAGCAAACTCAATGGGGAAGCCGGATTCATTTAACAACAGTGTTACTAACTTAACAACTGCAACGATTCATTTAACAACTGTGGTGAGAAAAGTCAGAAAATGGGGCAAAATTCAATAACTTTGTCAGTCAGCCATAGAAATTTTGGGCTTAATTGTTGTTGTATATCGAGGACATGTTATAGTCTCTTTTCTGTCTGGGAGCCCTTTGGCTTGTTTAATTTTTTTTGCCAAATCAAGTCAATTTCCAGTATTAAATACTGTTTTGGAAATGAACAACTAATTGGATTTACATGAAAATGATTATCACAATTGAGCATACTCGGAATTATTATTGGTATCAGACTCCAAAAATCCAAAAGAGTGTTTCCCACATTTGGCAATTTGTGAAGGGTGATCTTCAGCTCCCAGTATTCTCAGCAATGGCTATTTTGATTGGGGCATTTTGGGAACTGATGTTTATAATAGTTGTGGGAAATAACAAATGTGGGAAAGACAGCTCTGAAGCACATCTTCCAGTTCCTCTCATCCTGGAACCAAGAGAGAATTCTGAGAAGTGACCATGAAATTGGTCATGAATCTTCTAGCATCCCTTTCGAACATTACCCTTCTCGGATGGGTTCAAGTGTCTTGTAGCAGCCCATCAGCTCAGAAAGATGCCATGCCTGATGCTATTGAAAACCAGTCAAAGGGGGATCTGGAGTGGAAGTCTCCAGATGCCCCACCAAGCTTTCTTTATCACTTACCTTTTGTTGGGCTGGCAAAGTTTGGACTTGGACCTTTTAAGCTTTCCTATTTGGTGATGTAAGTTTTAACAGATGGCTGGCTATTATTTTTTTTCTGATTTTGTTTACCAGCTTTTTTTTTAACGCTAAGCATTTTTGTATTTTATCTGCATTTTGTCATGATTCTTGGAGTGTTGGAACATGAAAACAAAGTTCCGTAACCCCCCTTTCTGGGAAGCCATAAATCAGAGGAGAATAGATCGAGCCTCCTCATGACTGCTAACTCAAAGAAAAGAATCTGAAACTTACAATTCTAATAAATGTTTTAATTATAAAAGAAACACAAAATATATAACTGACTACATGTTCACCAGGAAAACATACCTCCAGCCGGACGGAATGAAAGCAAAGAGAAAAAGGGGAGAACAAAAGAACAGAAACCTGCACATGCGTATAAATCAGTCACAAGACACTTTGGAGATAAGAATTCTCAGGTTACAAATACACAGGATGGACGCTCATCTGACGAACCAGAAACGTCGTGACATGGAGTGCCTAAAAGTAGAGGACTAGACATGGAATAAAAAAATTTTAAAGTAAGGATTTGCAAGCCCTCAACAGCAATTTCTATATGCCAAATGTTCTGCTACCTGAAAATATATATGTACACCAGTTAATCTCCTAATTCACATAATAAAGGGTGTCAGAGAAGCAAAGACTAATGCAGGCTAAGGCTATTAACACCATGGAAATCAAATGTGCCTGAACCAACATCTGAATCCTTTGGTGAGCAGACTTGCCTATGGGGATGTTTCCATGAAACCTTTTGTGTGTACAGAAGGTTTAGCAGGGAGAACTTTTGCTACGAGGTTTTAAGGACATGTGACCTTTGAAGAAGAAAAGGAACATAGTTGTCAATGTACAGTAGATGTTTTCTGAATTTACTTTGATCCCTTCAATTTAAGCTGCCTTAAAGTGCTAATCTGCCAGCAAGCAACTTCCTGCAGTTCTGGCATCCAAGAACCTTCAGACTTAAGGATATGTAAACAAAATCTCAAATGCGAAATTTACAAAACCAATAATCTGTGAAGCTTGAATGATACCCACCTGTTGCCAGGAGCATTAGTTAGCCATGTAGCGGTTCATGGAATAAGCAAGCAAGGGAGGAGCGGGGAGAGAATCTCACTGAAACATTTACTTGGTTTCTTAATCAAATCCTAAACCACATGTTGGCATATATCAGGGGTGGGTTCCAACTTACCTTGCTGCGGATTCACTCCCTCCCACACCGCGTGGATGCCACGTGGGTGTGCCACATGGGTGCCGCATGGGCGTGCCGCGTGGGTGCCGCATGGGCGTGCTGCGTGGGTGCCGCGTGGGTGCGCACATGCGCAGTAATGAAAAATCTGAAAAAATCTTTAAAAAAATATTATCTCCCTTGTATTTTGTACTAGAAACTTTCATTAAACAAAGTTATACCAGGAATATTCCATCTTCAATGCAAAAAGGAAGCACAAAACATATCTTAAGGCTCTGGAATCAGTTCCCAGACAGACAGGGAAAGGACCTCATTTTTATCCTCGGTGCATAATGCAATTTTTTGTCTCAGTATGTTTATGATTAAACATTTATTAAGGGGGGGGGGGATAAGCGCACCAACGTGCCTACCATCCCTGTCCTAATGTCCCTTTTTATTCGTATCCTTTTCATGCATTCAAAATCATGTTTATACTTTTATCTGTTATCTTATATATGCTTGACAAAATAAATAAATAAATAAAAATAAAATGTGTACATGTGGGATAAACAGACTTCTGGCAGAGATCTAGAAACTATCTACCAAATCTTCCTTAATGGCTACTTGGCATGCTTGCAGGAAAATGTTCACAAAAGGCAATTAGTAAGATTGTGCAAAAGGTCAGTTTGGAGATTAAATTTGCAAGCAATTTGATTGAATTTCTGAATTGATTTTCCAAGCCTGAATCAGAAAATCAAATCAAATGGTTGAATTAGATGCCTCTACATTAATCTGAATGTTTCAGCTATTCAGAAATAGAAAGCAAAACTGTTTTCAAAATCAGTTCAAACCAAGAAATCACTGTTTTTCTGAAACAAAATAACTCAAATAATATTTAGCCTGATGAACATATAATAATTGCCTCAACAGATGGAAGCAGTTGCAGACTGCCTGGACTTAGAATTAAGCAGGTTAAACTGGGTAGGAGACCTTCAGGGTAATATAGGGTTATAGACTACACTAGGAAATGGACAACCTTTCTAGAAAATCCAATGGGAAACCTCTTCTGCACTGTTGCCATGAAAAATTGTTTTTATGTGTTCTCCAGAAGTTGAGTTTAAATGAAGAAGTCTTCATCTACCACTTTGCCTAAGTTTCCAGTTGATTTAGCTAAAGTCCAATGTCTAACTTCCTTTCTGATTCTGTAATTGGTTTATCTGCAAATTTATTATTTATTTTATTTATTTATTAGTGAGATTTACATACCGCCTCACAGTGCAAGCACTCTCTAAGTGGTTTACACCAGTAAGCAATGTATATTTATATTGCCCCCAACAATCTGGGTCCTCATTTTCCCTACCTCGGAAGGATGGAAGGCTGAGTCAACCTTGAGCCGGTGAGATTTGAACCGCTGACCTGCGGATCACAGTCAGCTAAAGTGGCCTGCAGTACAGCACTCTAACCGCTACTAGGGAACAAGAAGAGCCAAGAAGCTCTCAAACATTTACCACTCAGCAAGTCCTTAACATAGTCCTTACTACTTTTTGTAAGGAGGCAAACAACAGTAGCAACCCAAGTTCTTCTCTTGTCTTTATTTTAAACATGCATTTAATCTGACAACTGTGGGATAAACTTTGAACACCAGCCACAATCTACAATCTTGCCATTTGTATTTTGCAGTGTCTCAATGTGTGCAATGTGTGATTTACAAATGAAGACTAGCAAGGTTTATAATCATCAAATTGCCCATTTGATGTAAATGACTTCCATTTATATATATGCAATATATATATTGCATCCCTTGTATATTTGAGTCTACGTGCCCCGGCTGAATCTGTACACAGTTCTAAACACATGCTTAGCTTTAGAAGGATGAGCCATAGAAGACACTGGGTCATATTCTTTCACCACCTCCTCTGACATGAGGAGGTGTTGAAAGCCTCTGCTTCTATTTTTGATGAGCTGAAGCTCATCATGGCATCAAAAATGTGCTTTATCTAAACTATTGTTAAAGCAGTCTTGTTTCAAGGAATCATAATGTTGCCTGAGGTTAGGACTCTGATATTGGGTAAGTTGACATCTTGTACCAATCCAGAATTTTAACTGTTCAACCAATCTGTTGAACAAGCCAGAGTATCCAGTTTTGTATATATTATTAACCCATAACTCACTGGTGTCTTTAACATTACATTTTGCCAATTAACACGATGTGCCTGGCTGAAAGTTGTTCAAAGAAGAGGAACTTGATAAGACACACAGGGAGAAAGACACAAAAGTCGGAGGCGAACGAGAGGTGGGGAAGGACAACACATGCATGATGATGTAATGTGTGATGATGGGATTGTGCAAATGCCGCTACTTATGCTAACTGCAAGACTATTTCATTGGATACATGGCATTATTGTCATTTGTTGCAGACAGCGCGAGAAACAGACTCCTAGCCCAATCAATGAGCTGCCTTAGAGTCCACTAATTACCTCGGTCCTTGTGATTCCCATCTTGAACTGGTCTGCTCGTCCAGCCCCTTGGCATCATGCCTTCTTGGAGGAGTTTAAGAGAGAAGGATGGCAGAGAGGTGCTATGTCTGTTTGAGGCAAGTCTACTCAGAGTGGTCTGATGCTGGAAATTAAGATTGAGTAATGCTAACAGTTCACAACTATTGTTAGGCTATGGGTGTGTTGCAATTAGACTGCATTTTAACCCTTGTTAAGAAGTTTTCTTAGAAACTCCAATCCTTTGCTGGCTGTGATTACGAACACTGCCTTGCCCCACGAATTGTGGCTACTGATGCTGATTTTCTTTCCTTTGAAGCATATGCTTTCTTATAATCTGGTCTGCCCTAGGAATATGGTGAGGCTTCAGAGGAAAGGGCCATGCCTTCTCTTGTGGGTGGTGTAACATGTAAAAAAGTCAGAAAGTTTTGAAATTAAATGGGTGCATTTATTCAGAAGATTTTAAAGACTAACATAGAACTTTTCTTTTGGCACTGATGATAAACAGTTGGGGAAAAAAAATTGTGGAACGGTTTATGTAAATCAGAGATCTTCAAACTTTGCAACTTTAAGACTTGTGGACTTCAACTTCCAGAATTCTCCAGCCAGCTGGCTGGAGAATTCTGGGAGTTGAAGTCCACAAGTCTTAAAGTTACAAAGTTTGGGGACCCCTGATGTAAATGGTAACTGCAGCAAAATTACTATATGGATAGAAGTAGAAAGATCTGACATGAACCACAATGGAGGAATGGATGATGATGATGATGGAGCTTGCAGAGATGATCAAATTGACATCCTTGATTAGTGAAAAGACATTATCTAAGTTTATGATTGACTGGAATGCTTTGTAGACTTTTTGTGTGAAATAGAAAAACATTAACTTATATGAAACCTATGATTTGGGTTATTACAAAAATAGATTATAGAAAAAATAAAAATCATGATATAACAACAGAGTAAGAGATATATTCATATTTATGACGGATGTAAAGAAAATTGGAAGTTACTTCTTCATACTTCCTTTTGGCTTTGTTCCTTCTTTTTCCTTTCTTTTCTTCTTTATTTTATATATTAATTTCTTATACTATTTATCTTTATTTATAACTTTTTAATAAAGTTATATAAAAAAGAAAACAAGGGCTTATCCAATGCAGAAAAGCACCACCCTTAATAATTCAGGTTGTTTACTTGTGTTTAAATTATGTCTCCCTGGCTGTGAGCTATTATGGATAGACGTTCTTAGCAACAAAGGGAAATAAAACACAGCAATGACAAATGAACAGCAATATAGTCTGCAATCTCATTCAAAGATGGAAAGAAATAAGAAATAGTTCAATTCTTGGCTCAAATTTCAAAAACTTGCATTATTTTTTATTTTTACTGTTATTTATATCCTTTTTCTCTTGGAACTATTCAAAGCTGCTTCCAATAAAACCAAAAATGCAATTGCAATAAAACAATATCTGCAATATAACAAATGCAGCTACAGCAAAATAAAAGTAGCTACCATAAAAGCGTTTTTAAACTGCATTGTTTTAATATTGTGAATATTATCTCAAAATATATATTTGAGGCCTCAACTTAATGTTCAGCTGAAAAGGCCTCATTGCTTGTTCCTGTCCTGAGTTTTTTTGTAGGTGAAATACAAAACACTGGTCAAGAAAATTCACAACAGAATGTTTAAAACTGGTCAAAATCACTCAGGGGTTCTGAGTGAACTTGCTTCTGTTTAGCCTTTCTCATATAACTGAGTAATAGTTTTTTAGATTTATTATTAGAGTTGGAAGGTACCTTGTAGGTCATCTAGTCCAACCCCCTGCTCAAGCAGGAGTTCCTACACCATTTGAGACAGATGGCAGTCCAGTCTCC
The DNA here is from genome assembly GCA_023053685.1 of Diadophis punctatus similis. Lineage (NCBI taxonomy): Eukaryota > Metazoa > Chordata > Lepidosauria > Squamata > Dipsadidae > Diadophis > Diadophis punctatus. The sequence continues at coordinate 183,430,043 of JALIGW010000002.1, read as the reverse complement.
CCTTGAAGGTCGCAAGTGTTGGGGCTCTCACAACCTCCGCTGGCAAGCTGTTCCACTGGTTGATCGCTCTCACCATCAGAAAGTTTCTCTGCACTTCCAGGTTGAATCTCTCCTTGGTCAGCTTCCATCCATTATTCCTTGTTTGGCTTTCTGGTGCTATAGAGAACAGCCTGCTCCCCTCCTCTCTGTGGCATCCCCTCAAGTATTGGAACACTGCTATCATGTCACCCCTGGTCCTTCTCTTCGCCAGACTGGCCAAGCTCAGTTCCTGCAACCCCTCTTTGTATGTTTTATTTTCCAGACCCTTTATCATCCTGGTTGCTCTCTTCTGCACTTTCTCTAGGGTTTCAATGTCTTTTTTGTAGTGTGGTGACCCAAACTGGATGCAGTACTCTAGGTGTGGTCTGACCAAGGCTTTATAGAGTGGTACTAGTACCTCTCTGGTCCTTGATTGTATCCCTCTATTTATGCAGCTCAGGACTGTGTTGGCCTTTTTGGCTGCTGTGGAACACTGCTGGCTCATATTTAGTTGGCTGTCTACCAAGACTCCAAGATCCCTCTCGCAATCACTGCTATTGAGTGCGGTTTCACCCAGTTTGTATGTGTATTTTTGATTCTTCTTACCTAGGTGTAGAATTTTACTTTTCTCTGTGTTAAATTTCATTTTATTTGTTTGGGCCCAGTGTTCGAGTCTGTCAAGGTCCCTCTGGATTTTGAGTCTGTCCTCTGGGGTGTTTGCTACTCCCGCCAGCTTGGTATCGTCTGCAAATTTGGTTAGTTCTCCTGCTATTCCCTCATCTAGGTCATTTATGAAGATATTAAAGAGTACTGGGCCTAGGACGGAACCTTGTGGTACGCCACTGCTTACTTCTCTCCATGTGGACTTAGAGCCATTGAGGACTACTCGTTGGGTACGGTTCGTCAGCCAGTTGTTAATCCATTGTGTTCTGACTGACCTCTAACTGACCTCTAAACTTGTTATGTCTAGATGAACTCTGACTGAATTGTAATTTGTTATGTTTTAGTTGAATTCTAACTGAACTGTATGTTGCCACCCATGTCCAGTGTTTGAATGCTCAAATGCTATTGGTTGTTGTATCTGACAGCCCTCTATAAAAGAGTGAGCTGTCAGACCATGTTTTGCTGGTTGCTTGAGTGAGCTGATAAAGAGCTGTTCTGAAGTCTGTCTCCTGTGATCCTTGCCCACAATCTAACAATTTCCAAGAGCAAATAGTCCAGTGTAGGAAAAGACTGATGTACTGGAACAAGATATCTGCATGCATTAAGATATTAAGATATTAATATCTTAAGATGTCTTAAGATATTCATGAACTGGGAGAGCCATGTTAACAAGGTTAGCCAATGAATAGGCATAGCGACTAAGTCAGCCAATGGGAGCTAACCACTTCTGAGTCTGTGCAGAGAATCAAAACTGTGAACTTAAGCTTAAGGCTGGCCGTGGCTCAGCCCACTCTGTACTCTCTGTCCATTCTGAACTCTCTGTCCACTCTGAACTGAAAGCTTATCTGTTGCTGGAAATGAAACTGCTTGTAACTGTTGCTACATTGAAGAAATAATCTGCTTGTAGTATTGTATATATATTATTAAGTTTATAAAGAAGTTAATGAATCCAGCTGAATCAGTCATCTGTGTGTGCTTCTGGAAATTGATTTTTCTGCAACAAACTCCAATAGCATGCACACACCTTCTCCAGGACACCATTATCATTTCCTCTGCCCATTTGCCATGTACTTACAGTATATTAAGCATGGTGGGCACTGTAATTCAGAAGCATTTCAAGCTCTGAGTGGGTTGCTTCAATCATATCCCATTTTGAGCTCGAACCCCGGCTATTGCAACCCAGACATGCTTTGAACTCAAAAAGGTGTTTAGAAACTTGTTGAATTTAAATGATTCGCATTCTCAACCTGGAGGATGCCAGGGTATGGAAAGTTGCTGCATAAAGATCTCCTGGCCAGAATTTCTTTTCTTTTCTGAGCAAATCATAAAGGAGGCCAATGGAAGTGGGACATGTGCGCTGATTTCCCCCTGACTTCCGAGGGACCAGGTGGGGTGAGTGTGTGCTGGCAAAATGAAATGTATTAAATTCAGCATAACTAAGGGAAGTCAAGTGATGCTGATGTGATGTTGCCACCGACTGCCAGTAATGTAATGGATAATGATAATAGCTTAATTAATCAAGTAATTGAGGATAGACATGGCTGAATTATTCAGCACTCAACGTAAAACAAGCCAGTGCTGATTTTTCCTTCCTTCCTTCTTCTCACCTCACCCCACTTTCATTTTCACTCAAGAATAAATCAGAGCTTTATTTATAGACTGCTCATGATGATAAGTGTATAACTTAGTCTGCACTATCTTTAGCCAATTATCTAGGAAATTGAATAAACAATGGTTGAATTCGCCATACTCAAATAGGGCAAATACAGCCTTGCTCTTCAGATAAGAATCAGAAATCCACCTGTCTTCTCCTCACCCCACCCATCATAAGGAAGTCTTCCACCTTATATCCAATCCAGACTAAATTGCAGAATATCAGAGGGCTTTTCATTTTTCCATCTTCCATCTTCCATCCCTACTTTACTGATTGAGGTTCTTTATTCTTAGATTTATATTTTGCTGATCCTGCAGGAACTCAAGATGACACATCTAGCACCTCCTTCTTGTACTTTGCTCCACAAGTCAACCCTGTAAGAAAGGTGGGACTAGACAGAGTGACTAGCCTGAAAATCACCCAGTCAACTTCTATGCGCTCTACATGGGGCTACCATTGAAGAGTATCCGGAGACTTCAACTGGTGCAAAATGCGGCTGCACGTTCTGTGGTGGGTGTCTCAAGATACACCCACGTAACACCCATACTCCGCCAGCTGCATTGGTTGCCCATTGGTCTCCGAGTGCAATTCAAGGTGTTGATCATCATCTTTAAAGCCCTACATGGCTTAGGTCCAGGTTACCTCCGGGACCGCATCCTACCTCATACTTCCCTTCGACCGGTTAGGTCCCACAGAGTGGGTCTCCTCTGGGTCCCTTCAGCCAAACAATGCTGGCTGGCGGGGCCTAGGGGGAGGGCCTTCTCTGTTGGGGCCCCTGTTCTCTGGAACCAACTCCCCCCAGAGATCCGAATTATCCCCACCTTGCTGGCCTTCCGAAAAGCCATTAAGACATGGCTCTTCCTGCAGGCGGGGTGATTTTGAGACAACTTTCCCCCATGTATGCATGGTTTTGTATGACTTTTTAAAACTCTTTTAAATTGTTTTTAATAATTTTATTGTTTAGTTGTTCCTTAAAATGTTGTACGCCGCCCTGAGTCCTCAGGGAGTAGGGTGGCATAGAAGAACACTAAATAAATAAATAAATAAATAAATAAATAAATAAATAAATAAATAAATAAATAAATAAATAAATAAATAAATAAATAAATAAATAAATAAATAAATAAATAAATAAATGGCTGTGAATGGAGGTGAACCCAAAGATGTTTTTCAAAAGGCAACTGGGCTTTCTGGTTTTTTCCTTGCAAATGTTTTTCTTCTTATCCAAGAAGCTTCTTCAGTTCTGACTCAATGATGGGGAATGGTTCCCCACCATTCAGCCAGAGCTGAAGAAGCTTCTTGGATGAAAAAAAAGCTTTTTTTTCAAAGAAAAAAAAAAGACAGTCCAGTTGCTTTTTGGAAAAGCACCTTTGTGATAACCATGATCTGGATAACTGAGAATCTCCATAGACAAATGGAAGTGAACCTAGGTCTCCCTGCTCCTAGTTCAATATACTATATTAACTATAAGGGCTGAGGTAATGGTTTTATCTAAGGTAATAACTGAGAGCTACTTTTGAGTGTATATTGGGAATAATTTGCCTGAAAATGTCTTCTGCAGAGTCCTTCTATTTGATACCATTCCTGTCATGGGAAAGAGGTTTGATGTGAGCTTTCTTTTTAAAAATGCCACTATCCTCAAGGAATTCCGAAGTGGTATAGTCAAGCAAAAAAAAAAGGATGATATATAAGAATGGCATGTATTTAAATGGGCATTACAAAAGAGCCTTATGGAGAAATAAATGTTATAGAAAGTAATTAATAGCCCCAAGAGTCAGTTGGCAATAGCTGGACTATCAAGTATTCTGCATATTGTTCAGCATACAAAGTGAAGCTTGGTAGATAACACCTAATTATGCCTCTTTATTTATTTGTTTCTCCCTCTTGTATTTAATTACTGCTGCCTTATGCAGACACTGAAGCAGATGCTGAGGCCTTGTAAATTGGCTTTTGACAGACATGAAAAAGTGGCTGTAAGCTTGGCTGTACTTTAAGTGGAACTGTTTCGATTGCCCAGCTGTACTAACCTGGGGAACATGAGACCTGAGACTTGACATCACCTGTGAGGACTTCTCAGATACTTGATTAAAAACAAACATTGTAAAGATCTGCCATGCTAAGCAATGACCAAGAATAATGCTAACGCTAACCCTCCCTCTCCCTCCCCCCCTCTCTCTCCATACATCCTATTGTGTACTTGTTTGAAGGTAGCTCGGGAAATGCATGAAAATTGGAATACAGTGATGAGAACCATTCCAGGCAGTTAAAAGTTGTCCAGACCATCCCCCCTTTCCCAAATGGTAGTCTTTAAGAAGATCTAATATGAGCTTGTTGTCAAAACCAAGCAGTGGGTTTCATATGAAGTGGATTAATACTAGAAGGACTAGGAGGCACGAGAAGAATAGCAACCTGGGGCAAATCCTTTTCAGAAGATATAAAACTGGATGGAAACTGCAGGACTTCAAAGCCACCACACAGAACAGGATAACAGATACTGTAGACTTCTCACCTTCATTCTGAAGGAACTCAAACATAACCTACTCAACTAGATTTTGAATTGGGTATGCATTGGATAGTTGGCAATTAAAATGACCTAAGAAAGATGATAACGATAATAAAAGAAAAGATTAAATTAAGAAGGGAGATGAGAAGTGATTGTTTACAATTTGATACACTTCCAAAAACAAACGTGTAGCAGAATTTACTTGGACAATGATGAAGCAGTGTACGTACACACACACACACACACACACACGCACGCACCCCCCCCCCCAATATATAACAGGCTATTTATGTGAGGAAATATATAATAGAGATCAGAAAATCCTAGCAAACCACCCACGCCCAATTAGGAGGAAAGTTAAAGAGCTTGTGCTACAGTGAAACATCAAGTTCTCTTTTTTTGAGTTTGGAAAGATATTTCCTGTGAAATAAAGGGGGAAAAAAAAACCAATTCCGCTTGTTGCGAAAAGCTAATGGCGTGGTACTATATCCTAGTTGATATAAGGAAAAGCTATAATATTTCTATCAGCACTTTAAAAAGTGACCTGCATTTGTTGATCTTTTTTAAAGGATTCCATTAATAAATATTCCTCCAAAGTTTATCACGAGCTTTTTCAGATACATAATTATGCTTTTTTTAAAATCAGCACTCACCTGAGCTCCAAGAATCATTTAAAAAAAAGCTTAGAATAATTGTAAAATGAAAGCTTGGACTGAACATTGTGACCTGTTGTAGGTGGTAATCAAATGAACATCTCAGTGCTGATCACCTGTCAATATTCAGTGTATTTCTGATGCTCAGTAAGAAGCAGCAGAAAGCAGCATCAGCCGCCTCCAAGAAGGAGGCAACCTCAGACCAATGAAAACCCAAAATATGCCTTGCAAACATACAAATTATGGGACAGTAAGGAGTGAAGAATCCACCCCAAAAGCAATTTAACAAAGAAGGACTCAATGCCAACTACTTAGAATGGAAAAGTAACAAAAGAAGAGGATGATTGGAACACTGAAAACAGAAGGCTTCCACCTCACACATATTGTTGCAGTTCTCATGATCGATTCACTTGGAGTGATCTGATATTTTGTATCCGATTGGTCTCGAGTTTTTCTGGTGGATGATTGGTGGAGAGAAGAAGATGATTTTTTTGGATAAGGAGGATGAATGGGCTGCATGGAAGATCTTTGACAGGATGAATTGTGTTTCATTATGTAATACAATGTATAATTAATCAGAAAGCTGAACTGTTGTTGGATTTCAAGCAGGTACACTTTGCATTTTTTATGGATGGGTCCGAGGTATCAAACATGACATTCTGTCTAATGTCAGCTATGCTTATGCTGATTTCTTGTATATGTAGAAGGGTATTTGGCAGAATGGGAGAAAGAAAAGAAGTGTTATTTTTGTGTTAGTAAGGGAAGAAGAAAAAGATCTGCCAAAAGGGACTACTTATTTGGACAGTTTCATATTGTGCATAGAAAGCCACATTCGTTTCCAGAGGGGAAAGGAAATGAAACAGAAAAATTACTTCCATTAAGAATAAAAGATTGGTGGTGGTGTGTGATAAGATTGTCTGGAACGTTTTTTTCCCCCTTTACTAGCTTTGCCTTGTATTACCAGAGCCTAAAGGGAGACATCACATGACATATGATGCATGCTTTTTTGTGCAGGATTGCTTCAACAGCTCACCAGAGTTTGGCTATGCAAAAGATGGCTTGGTTTTCTGAACCAGACTTCTTTACCCAACCCTGAAGATGTACATCTAATGTTGTAGCCAGATCTTCCTCTTTATTCCAATGAATTCATTGTGGTGAAAGCAATTTTTGAATAAATACTGGTATTCCTCAACTTACAACCACAACTGAGCCCAAAATCTCCATTGCTAAGCAAGATAGTTGTTAAATGAGCTTTGCCCCATTTTATGATGTTTCTTGCCACAGTTGTTAAGTGAATCACTGCAGTGGTTAAGTTAGTAACATAGCCGTAAATTGAATCTGGTTTCCCCATTGACTTTGCTTGTCAGAAGGTCACAAAAGGTGATCACATGACTCCAGGACACTACAACCATCATAAATAAATTCCATTTGCCAAGCATCCACATTTTGATCACATGACCATGGGGATGCTGCAGAGATCATATGTGTAGGAAACAAGTAAGAACTCACTTTTTTCAGTGCTGTTGTAACTTTGAATGGTCACTAAACAAATAATTGTAAGTTGAGGACTACCTGTATTCTTGCTGACCTGCAAATCAAGCAATCTTAAGGGAGAGTGCACAATGCTTATAAGGACACAAAACAAATGTTTCTAGTTTCGACCAAACTCCAGCTAACCAAATCTTTGATTTGCAGCAGATATCCCTGGAAATTTACAAAGAGAGCATAAAGGCAAAACCTTTGGATTTGTTTATCTCCAGTGTTGGATTCGCGCGGGAATGAAGGAGCAAGACACAGGAACAGTTCAGCACTTTTATTTCCCCAAAGCTGAATGCAATATGAACTGCCGGCAGGCTGCAGGGAAGCCGCTTTTAAGGGCTTCCCTGAAGCCTGCTGGCCACTGACAGAGGTTTATTTCTCCCGCCGCTATCAAAAATATGATGGACCTGAAGATACACAAGATGAATATGATGGAAAATGAAGAGGTGGCAAGGAAAATAAAAATGACTAAACAAAACTTTTTTGAACATGCAAATAAACAGGGGAGGTGGTTAGCCTACAAAATGAAGAAGGAAAAGGGGAAAAATGGGTTAAACAACTGGAAGATTCTGATGGGAATCTACAATATCGAAATGAGGAAAAAAAGAAGATAGCGTGGGCATATTATGAGGATTTATATAAACAAGAAAAAATAATTGAAAATAATATAAAACAATATTTGAAAGAAATGGATTTACCTAAAATACCAGAAAAGTAGAATTTGTTAGATGAGAAAATAACAATGATGGAATTAACGGAGGCAATTAAAAGACAGAAAAATGGTAAAGCACCAGGACCAGATGGGTTACCAGTGGAGGTGTATAAGACATTAGAAGAAATATTAGGAATTGTAATGCTGGAACTTTATAATGAACTTTTATTAGAAGCTAAGATACCAGATTCATGGTCAGAAGCATTTATAACTTTGATTCTGAAAGAAGAGACTGATTTACAGAAGATTAAAAACAATAGACTAGTGATGGTGAATCTTTTTCTTCTTGTGTGCCAAAAATGGCAGTGCGCATGCGCTTGTGCGCTAGTGCGTGCCGACACACAAGCCCACCACGTGTGCCACACTGCGCATGCACACATACCCATGCATGTGCCCCCCGTTGGATGGTTTTTCACCCTCAGGCTTTCCTGAAGCCTCCGGAGTACGAAAAACGGCCTAACGGGCAAACCGGAAGTTCGGAAAAATGAAAAAAAGTCCAATTTTCTGTATTTTAGCTATTTTTCTGCCTTTTTCACTTTAATTCTTTCCTTCAATTTTAAAGTTTTTTCAGAGTGCTATATCACTGCTACTTTAAAAATAATTGTGAACTTCTCTTTTCCTGGAGATTTTTTTGGGGTTACAATTTAAATAAAAAGAATTCTTCTCACCCAGTTCACACACTGTTTACCAAAGTCCGCACCTGCACTGTGCTTAGATGATCATCTGCTTCCCCAGCTTCTTGGCAGCCATCTTAGACTGCCTCTTCTCCACGTCATGGCATAGAGGGAAAAAAGTCCCGGGGTTCAGCAGGAGAGTTGCGATCTCTCCTGCAACCTCACAGGGCGCCCCTCCTTAGCTTTGCCGCCCCTACAAGGTGGCTTTGGCTCCTTTTGGAGCCCACAAACAGGAAGAAGCCAGCACAGGAATGGAGAGCTCCATTCTCTGTGACTGGATCTCCCTTCTTTCTTTTTCTTGCTTACAATGCAAAGATTTACAGTTGGGGAGGAATTATCATTACCATTAATGAAACAGGGACTTTCCTCAAGCTGGTAAAATAGTGTAACAATTTCTTAGAAAAATTCATCATCAAATTAGCATTGTACTTAAATCAGCATCTGTCAACATTCCTCTTTTGGGTTTGTTGATATTACATTCTTGGATTTCACCGCTTGGTGTATCTATTCATCTTTCAGAAAGGGATGTTGAGATGGATGAAACATAACTGCAAAGGGAGTTTGGAATGGAATATTCTTTATACCTTTCTCGGCTATATATGTCAGCCACCTGGAGTCTAAAACTGAGGCAGGATTCAAGCTGTAGCAAATACACATGTGCGTACATAATATCTGTCCCTGTTCCCCAAAGCAGGAATTTTATCTTTTTTTGAAGAGCCCTAAATCATATGGATGAATCTCTCTTATCTTCCTGCTCTCTGAATTTGCTGGAGGCTTGTTGGCAAGGCTAACAGGAAAAATGAGTTAAGATGGCTAATCTGATTGACAGTTGTTACTTAGGGCAAAGGTGGGAAACATAAGCCCCTCCAGATGTTGCTGAATAACTTCTAGCACCCTCCAGCAGTTTTTGAAAGGTCACAGGATTTCCATTTCTGCCTTAGGTTCATATTAAAACAAAAAGTCTCTATGCCTGGAACAAATTCTTCTATATAGTAAACATTTAGGAAAGCTAAGATGAATGTAAACCATTAAAGATACTAATGTTGAATTTCCATGTGTTTACTCAAATTATGATTAGTGCTTAAAAGCTCTTGGTTTCTTGAATGTCAAATCTTCTAATTTCCTCTCCCTGCCATTAAAATGGAAGAATTGTCTAGATGTGCTACAGTACAGCATAGGCAAGCATGGCAAGATGCATTGCGGCTACTTTGTCTAATCCCAAATGCAAACTAGAAATTTAAGTGACCTGGTCCTAGATATCCATCTTGAATGCATAATTATTTTGTAACATATACAATTATTTCATTTCAGCTTAATAGCTGTTAATAGCTAACTCTGAATTTAGAGAAAACATGAATTCCAAGGTAGATCAGGATTAATTGGTATAGTTTGTCATTAACACAAGGAGGAGTGGAGGATTCTTACCTCCAAAATCCTCTTCAGATTTGTCATTTTGGTGGTGTGGGGTGATGTACTTGATTGTCTTGTGCTGGAATGAAAAATATATTGTTGATTGTGTAAATTGCCACATTTTCCTGTCTCTATTTCATACTGTTCTGTTTAAAATAAGAAAGTACTGCCATTAGGGTATATATGTTTTCCCTTTGCTATATACTGGGAGAAAAGGCCTACTTTTGTACACCTGCATTTGATCTGAGGACTGAAATAGAAGGGATTATCCCTGAATTCTCCTGAATTAGGACAAACTATTTCTGAAGCTCCAGATCCAGTCCCTAAAATAGGCCAGATATTTTCTTCACAGCATTAGGCAAAATATTACCTAACCTTTGACATCCAATTTGCCTTCTTCCAAAAGTTGCACTTTTTTGGGACGTGCCTTCTGCTTCTTTTTAAATCACTTACCTTCTGATTTTATCCATGCTTGTCAGGCTCAAACAATCAGATCCACACGTGAAGAGTTCAATTAACTACTTTATTGCTCATGCCTATTTCATAGGAATCTTCCCAAAATTGCAGTTTGCACCTGGGCCAGACTTGAAGTTCAACAACATTCAAGTGTGTGTGTGTGGGGGGGGGGAGTGGACCTTGCCCTCTTGTGCCTATGTAACCATTCCAAATTAATTCCCTGCTTGACTCTTCCCCTGGGTTGGCCAGTCTCTCTCTAACAATACATTACTGAACATGTGAAGATAGTGTAATTAACACTGTTGATATGCACCGACTTTCATTTTGAGATCTGTGTATATGAGCATTAGAAAAGGACCAGTCACTCAGTCCAACTTCCTCCATTGGCCATTGTCAAGAACTGAAAGCAAACCATGATTATAACAAATCAACAAATTTCTCAAGATCTTGATATGAATAGGGCACATTAAAAGTTAGAAAAATTGACTTCTCTGACAATTTGTGTCATCCAAAGAAATTGAAGGCTTTATTTCCCAAGTTTAACCTCTTGCCCATAGTTTTAGCTGCTGGAACATGAGTCAAACATCATCCATACATCATATCACTTTCTTCTAATCGAATAGTTAAGTACAGCTGCTATCCTTGGTTCTGCAAGTAACTGCAAGCATAAATGTACTTTGATTTATTATTATTGAAATCATTACCATATATTAATGACATCCTACAGAGTAATACAACCCCTGGTTATATAACCAAAACAGTACTACCAAGAGAAAAAGAAGGATCAGCAGGTTTAGAAGAATCTGATGGTTTGGTAAACTGGAAAAAAAACCTCTAATAATCTTAGCAGTGGGCAGATGTCTGCATTTAAAAAAGTGTAATTAAGCATGCTTATTACCTGCTAAATATTGATTGACTATCAAAAACTGGAAAATTCTAAGAAAGGAATGCAATGTGATCGCAGGTTCAACTCTTTTCTTTTTTTGTGATTTCATTCACAAAGTTTTTAGACAGGGTTCATTTTAGTTTGTGCACCTGTATATAATTTCCATCAATATGAGTATTAAATTTATATTATTACTTTTCTGTATTTCTTGCTGTGGCTTCTAACAAATTAATCAATACAAGAAAAGAAATGGAATGCCTACTTCATACATGGTTAAAAAGAAGTTTGACAACTTTTTGTAGCAGGGTTATGGTGCTTTTAGTAGTTGTGGTAGACCAAAATTCAATAGGAATCAGTACTCAAAAAATGTTCTGTCAGAAGCCAGCATGAACAAAAGACCAATCAGGAACTAGCAGCACAAAAATGACCAATCAGAATTGGTACAAAGAACCAATGAGAGATCAGCCCTTACCAACTTGCACCAATCTGAAATCAGCTCAGCTGAATCAGGTCACCTGACTATAAGGACAGGAACCCAGTCAGTCCCTGCTCAGTTCCCAGTTCATGTAGTAGACCATCTTGCCTCTGAAGATCCTGGCTATAGTTGCCACTAAAATATCAGGAAATTGGCTTTACTCTTCCATGTCACAAAACCCTGAAATTCAACACTGCTCAATAAATATTGTCCATAAAAATCTATACCAGTACAAAACAGAACTTCTTATTACATCCTCTGTCTCCAAAATGGAGAAAAGTTTCTTATCCAGGTTTCAACTTCACATTTCTTTGCTTTTTTTTGCCATTGTCTCTGTATTTATATTGTGATTTATAGCTCCACCTTTTCAAATACTCATTATTAATCTAAGAATAGGTGGAGGTCCCTGCTGAGTATCTTAAAACCAAACTATTATTTTGTAAGAATGAGAAATGCAAGTTGTTCGTCATATTAATTGTATAAAAATCTTGACCTAAAGCACAAGCATTTGTCTACTTGGGAAAGCTTATAAAGATTTAACAGTATTAAACAAGATTTAATTGTTGTTATTGTTCTTTTACTACAGGGCCTTGTCATCCTTTCCAAAGCAGAGCTGAATAACTTATCTTCATTTGCAGAACTGTACCTTGCTAGTACATAGATTCTCACAAAAGTTAGTTGCACTAACATCCACACTGCTGGTCTCACTTTGTAGGTCAGGTTTCCTCAATCCCAGGCCCTCCCCCCATTCACCAACCAATGTGCTGGCTGGGAACAATGGGAATTGTGGTTCACTACCTTTGGAAATATATGGAGGAGGCTATAGTAGGAAGTTGAGAGGGAAACCTTCCACCCACACATTTAGCATGGGTGTTATGAGATGGGTGAGAAGACCAAGTCTGAGCGAGAAGCTGCCTGTTACCCGCAAAACTCTTGTGCCCCAAAACCTAACCTTATAAGTGCCATCTAGGGCAGATTCCTGCCTATGTCTGTTCTGTCTCTTGTTAGTTCTGCCTTCATGCTGAGATGCTGATTGCCTACAGTAGCAGAAAGACATATTTGCTGAGTTGGATTCTATTGTGTAATTAAAGCTGACAAGAGGATTAGCATTTTTTTTCTCCTTCTGGGCTTTAATATGGCTGACGTTTACCTCTTTCCTAATGGCGTTTTTAATCTGTAAAAGTCTGAGCAACTATTGTTTTGGTAAACTGACTGGTGCTTTTGTGAAGAGGTCTTTGGAAGAATATTTATGTGTGGGGCAATATTCTCTTAGAAACCTCCTCCATTCTATATTACTGCAGGTGTTTTGAACTGTGATTATTGTTATTCATAAGAATGGTCAAACACATCTGCAAAGTACCAAGTTACTTATTACAGGTTACCTAAGTAGTGGTCCGCCAGCGACCTGTGGAGCTGTGAGCAGAGTCGGACAGTGAGGAGGCTGGGGAAGAACATAGGCCAGGCCTGGAGTCTGGAGAAGGCTCTGTGCTGGAGCCAGAGATGGGGCCTGGGCCATCTGGGGTTCTGTGCTGACTCCAGAGCCTCCAGAGGCTGACATGAGTGAGGCAGAGGAACAGGGGGAGCCTGTTTCCAATGCATGCATGCGCAGAGCTGCCAGAAGGCAAGAACAGTTGAGGAAGAAAAGGGTTACTCGGGAGTAAGGCTTGGGGATGATTGGCCCCTCCCATAGGACATAAAAGAGGGACAAACAGATGTGCTTGTTGCAGGAAGCAACTTGGTTCAATTCTGATTGGCGTAACTCAGCAGCTCCATTCTGACTCCGTGTTCTGTTTGGCCTTGCAAAGTTCCTTGCCAATTAGGTCTTTGGCAGCGTGTCAAGAAAGATAAAGGTTGGTGCTTATCAGCCTTCTTCCGAAAGACTGTGGCAGACTTCTGTCGGACTAATTAACATTGTTTGGGACTTATTATGGCTGGGAATGAACAGAATTCACAGCCGTTGAAATAAAAAAGAGGTTTTTGGGACTATGTTTGTGTTTTATGATTTATCAGGAAGCCTAGGTCAAAACAAGGACTGTCTGGAAAATCCCTGCTATTTTAGATTTCCTGATGCAAAAATGACAGACTGGAACATTTCTGAAATCATGGAGATGGCACTGAGGCTGGAACTGTGACCAGGTAAAGAACCTGGTCAGCAGAGCTTCTCCAGATAAGGAAAAGCCAAAGACATTGCCCACATGACTCCAGATACAGTAGCTGCTTCTCACAAGGAAACCTTTAAGATTCACAGGGACTCTGCAGGCACCTAACAAGTGGTTCTAGGACAACTCGCCGCAGCCAGCACATCATGGCCAAGTTCCTGCAGTCGATTCGCCACAGCCAACTTCCTGCAGGACAACTTGTCATGGCCAACTCGCTGTGGGATAATTCAACGCTGTATTAATCGTTTCATTCTGTTACTTTTATTATTGTGGTGATGTTTTCGTCAAAATCATTGTAACTCTTGTATTTTTGGATTGACTTTCTTTATTTTATTATTATTATGGCCATGGTTCCATTAAAATAATTTAACTTTTGTATTTGTTGAATTGTCCTGTGCCTTGTCCCAGGGCAAGTTGGCCATGGTGAGTTGTCCTATTCTGCTCACAAGTACAGAAACCAGAAGCCAAAGAAGGAAGATCAAGCTTGCAGCCTTAATAGAGCCTTTAATGGACACTGGGTCTAACCCACTCCACTTTCTAAAGCATTTTGGATTGCAACTATTTAAAAGCTAAAGACGATCTTCAGAGTGTCCCTATGGCCTGCAGTATGACTAACAGAGAAGGAAAAGGAAAAGTTACAAGAATTTAAAAATTAACCTACAACAAAACACAAGCAGAATTTGGATTATAAAAGTTTTTAAATGGACAAAGGCACTTGTGGTGTTTTTATGGACTTTGTTTACTCTAAGTTCATTTGAATCAGATAAACAGTATGTATCTTTATGAGAAAGACTTGTATTTGGGTTCTCTGAGGAAAATGACTGATGGACCTTGTTAAATAAAAAAGAAAAGGTATTGTAAAAAGTACAGAGACTATGTTGAGGGTAGAAACATGGAGAGCTTAAGGGACTGCTGTGAAAACATGCAGGTTGCAGAATTATGAAAAAAGAGGACAAAAAGTTTCCCGCTCTGTGATGTTTCTTCATTTTGGACTATGAATTAAAATAGAGACAGATGGCTACTACTACAAAAGGAACTAAAGAAGGAAGGAGAGGATTGTTGATCGACTAATCTGCTGGCTTAACATCTGTAATTTTACAGAGATGTCTGAAGAAATGGAAAAAACTATCACAGCCTTAACAGCAGCTAAGTGCCCAAGATGAAGACTGGAACTCATAGTCTCCCAGTTTCTAGGTTGGTGCCTTAACCAGTTCACCAAAGTGGCTCTATTTGTTTGTTTGTTTACTCAGTGATGTTACCAAAGTAAAAAAAAACAAAAAAAACCCCACAAGACGCTTTGTGTCCCAAAGTAGGTCAGCTACTGGACATGACATGTGTAACCTAATCCCATCAAGAAAAAAAGGTTGCTAATCAACCCTAGATGTCTATGGAGATTCTCAGTCATCCAGGTCATGGTTGTCCCAAAGGTACTTTTTCAAAAGGCAACTGGACTTTGTTTTTCCTTGAAGACATTTCACCTCTTGTTCAAGAAGCATCTTTTGAAAAAAAGCACCTTTTGGATATCAACCCTGGAGTGAACAATTAGCTTAACCCTAACCTCCAATTCTATATGGATTCAAATCAATATTCACTAAAATGAATGATTTTAGTTAGTATTGATTTGAATGCAACAGAACCCAAGGCTTCACTGTATTTTGGAAGCAAACCCAATTTTCTACACAATGAAATAAATAAAAGCCTAGCTGTAACCCATAATTTCTTCCTTTAATTGACACATAGGAAGCTGGGGAGGCATAGACTATTGCAGGGCTAATTCTCCAATGGAAGATGGAAAGATAGGACCACACACTTCTTGGCCTCCTCCTCATTACATTCAATATCATCAGATTCTATATGTCAAAATTTCTTTTAAAAAGGCAGTTTAAAAAAACAAATTATTTGTCATGTAATGGAACAAGAACTGGTAGCAAAAATGTAGAAGAAATTATCTACCAGAACTAGAAAAGCTGTGTCCCAGAAGATGCATCACTGAGTTTTTAAAACAACGTGATTCAAAGAAGGCAGTATACCAAGATACAGTTTGCTATTTATTGATTCAGAAAGTTGCTTGGCTAAGCTGAGGTGATGGGTTAAATCTAGTGGGCATATCCCTTGCATGATTTTTGACCCAGACTAACACAGTTTTCTTCTGCTTGACACATTCTAGATGGGCTGGAATGGCAATTTCCTGCCCTAATCCAGAAGGCATTAGGTTGATGCAAGTTGGGCTAAAAAGATTTCCCTTGCAGTTGACATATGGGAAGCAAAAGGATGTACTATAAGTCAGTCTTGAAAGCATCCGTCTGGCTAGAGCTGACATCTATCTCATTGGCAAATAGCATTTTAGGGTTTTAACCAAAGCAATGATTGCAAGAAAGACAAGGGAAGAGAAGGAAATTAATACAAGACAAGAAGCAAGACAGAAAAGAGTTCTCCATTGCAGCTTTCAGGAAAATTCTAAATAGCTCTGTGCCTAAGCTATCCATCCATCAGTCTGGCATCCTCGAGTGGATCCAAGCCAAATGTTTTATTACCATATTGCAATGATGAAGAACTTGCGAATGTTGCCTTTTACTGTTGTCAGTCTAGTATAATTTAGCCCCATGGAAGAGTTAAGCACAATGTTGTCTCATCCTAGGATGGATCTGTTTTTGTATGGCATATACAACTGAAACCTTTTGTGACTGACCAACTGACTGATAATAACAATAGCACTTAGACTTATATACCGCTTCACAGTGTTTTACAGCCCTCTCTAAGCAATCTTACAGCATCAGCATATTGCCCCCAACAATCAGAATTTACCTAGCTCCAAGTTAAAATTATGTCCAGGAGAAATGCAGAAAGATGACAAGGAGACTATGAAATAATGTACAAGGCTACATTAAACACATGGCTCTTAAGGACATGGTGCAATACTTTTTTTTAAAAAAAAAGATAAGTTCTCCAATAGTTCTAAGAACTATAGCAGGGATATAGACAATCAGGCAATTGAATAAGCTAAATACTTTAAGTGTGTAGGATTTTTTTCAATCACCCAAAGGAAAACTGTCTAACTAAATCTTATTTCTTCTTTTGTCCAACAAAGCTCAACAATGATTCTAATATTCTATTAGATTCTGGGAGGAAACTATATTGCATCAGCAATTTAAGTTGTTTGCAGCTGAAACAGTAGCTCAGTGTCTTACTGGTGAACAAATAAGCTCTTTTTCTAGTTTCAATACCTATGAAAAAGTATGACCAAGCTCCCAAGAACAGCAGCTGAAAACTGGCATGTTACATTACTGTAATAGCAATAGCACTTAGACTTATATACCACTTCACAGTGCTTTACAGCCCTCTCTAAGCAGTTTTACAGAGTCAGCATATTGCCCCCAACAATCTGGGTCCTCGGAAGGAGGGAAGGCTGAGTCAACCTTGAGCCGTTGAGATTCGAACTGCCAAACTGCTGGCAATTGGCAGTCAGCAGAAGTAACCTGCAATACTGCATTCTAACCACTGCGCCACCACAGCTCCTAAACTGTACATTTACAGGATGTGGCCCAAATGCCTGTTAAATCCTGGTCTGGACAAGTCAAAGAAACAAGGACAGATCAGGAATGTAGAATTAGAAGTGAGCCGATGTTCAGAATGTATTCATCTTCCTAAGGAAGTCCAAGATGCTATCCTGTAAAGACTTACCTATCTTAAATAAAGAGTCTGGGAGCATCTTTTCAATGTTATTAAGCCACATAAGCTTTTGTGAACGACAGTGCACTTCATTAGATGCCGTGGAGGGCTAACTTGATTTAAGATTTAAATTGGGTTGAATTGGTAAGGAAGGGGAGGAGGGGCAGCGGTGGGTTTCTCCTGGTTTGGACCGGTTCTTAGAACTGGTAGCGCGGGTGGCTGGAGGCTCCACCCACCCACCTGGGATGCTTCTGCGCATGTGCAGTAGTGTTGTGCACGAGTGCGAGCATGAATATGTGCGTGAACCAGTAGTAAAGGGGGGGCAGTTAGGGTGGTTATGCAGATTCAGTGTGAGACATGTTATAACAATTGAGTTGTAATGTGTTAAAACCGCATTGTGTATCTAAACTTCTAAGGTAGCCTCGCATTTTTGAAGTATGTGAGATCAGCAATTCAGCAATTATGCCAATAAATATTTTTGTTTTCAAAGCAGCGACTTTGATAGCTAAAATCCCAGGAATCTGAAATGTTCTGTGGCTACTTAATTTTTTTTTTTAGTCATGATGCTAAATGTGTGTCCATTAATTCTTTTGCACAGTCAAACCCCTTTGCCCTACGTAGAACTCCTTTCTGGAAGATAATGACATATATACCATATTTTTCGGAGTATAAGACGCACCTAGATTTTAGAGGAGGAACACAAGGAAAAAAGTATTCTGAACGAAATGGTGTAGTAATATATTATTTAATAAAATCCCAGTGTAGCAGAATACTTTTTACAACCATGTATACTTTTTACAACCATGTATACTTTTTACAGACTTCAAACTTGACAGCTTTAAGACTTGTGGACTTCAACTCCCAGAATTCCTCCTCCAGTCATGCTAGATGAGGTAATTAGAAGGCAAAAACACCCCCATTTTTGCAAAAAATGGTCCATTTCTGGCTGTTTTTTTTAGCAAAAACGGGGCATGCAGAGGGTTTGGGAAGTATGCAGAGCGCTCCTAGGGGCTGGGGGGAGGCAAAAACACCCCCATTTTTGCAAAAAACGGGCCCATTTCTCGCAAAAATGGGATGCAGGGGCGGGGTTTCGGGAGGCCAAAAATGGCTGTATTCGGTGTATAAGATGCACCGACATTTCCACCCTCTTTTGGGGGGTAAAAAGGTGCATCTTATACTCCGAAAAATACTGTAAGAAGAGCACGTGAAGATACCTCTACTATTGTGTGAATTGCTTGGGACCTAAGAAGTTGATGTAAATGTGGAGGCAAAGTAGACATCAGTTTGGCTTAAGTGGTTGAGGTACAAGGCTAAAAACCAGGAGGCCATGAGTTGTAGTCCTGCCTTAGGCACAATGCCAGCAGGGTGACCTTGGACCATTCATTCTCCCTCAGCCCAGCCCAGCTCACAAAGTTGTTGTTGTAGGCGAAACCAGGAGAAGGAAGGAGTATGAGATATGTTTGCCACCTTGAGTTACTTATAAAAATAAGAAAGGTGAGATCAAAATAAATAAAAATAAAGTTGGGTTTGTGACAGGGCATGCCACTCATTTTAAGATAATTTTCTGTTATTTCTGATTACTTGTGAGACTCTGCTCTACACACTGACGATTGCTTATATGCAAGTATGGGCCAGCCACCTGAGAACTACAATGTCCTTGGTCAGTATGTATTGTAGCGTATTAATAATATGCTTGACTGGCTTGAGCTGTGAACTGTAGATGACAATCTGTAATGGAATGCATGGGTAACCTTGAAGAAAGGGGACTTTCAGATTTGTCTTAATGTAGCCTTATAATAAAGTGGACTTAGCTCATCTAGTCGTGTTTCCTATCTAATTTACTCAGGAGGGCTGACATCAATCTTGCAAGTCTTTAAGTACAGACTTCCACTTCTCCACTTTTAACTGCTTGCTCCATTAGGGTGAATCCTTCTTTAGTTTCTTCCTTTGACAATTAAGTGACTGGACTCCTTTCCCTCTTGTCTGATTGTTTCCTATCTCTTCTCCTCTTTCCTCAAGGTCACCCATGCACTCCATTACACAGCCAGTGGTGTTCTCTTGTTCTCTTGTTCTCTTGATCTATCTTTTAATAAATCCAACCTGAGGATTGATTTGGCTTTATTGATTTGTCTATTGATCTTACTAGGTGGATAATTCAGCATTCTGAATGTCTGGTTTAATTCCATCAGTTGAGCATCTTTATCAAGTAGGTCAGAATAAATGCAGTATACGTTAGATTATTTTGCATAGAGCCTGGCTATAGACAATAGACTTGATGGTAAGTTCTGAGTGGAAACTGGTAGGAAACATGTAGATACACAGGGCAATTTGTAGATTTCCTATTTAATGTGATGTTTATATATTCAGTTTTATTGTAGGTAGGCTAAGGTTGATGAAGAGTGGAAGTTTTGAGATGAGATGGAATTTGAAAAGAGATTCTTTTCTATACATCCAAATGATGAAGTTCTCCCACATCACCCCAATTTAAATCCTACATCAATTTAACCATTTTATGCATCTGATAAAGTGAGCTGCAATGCATAAAAATCTAAGCCTTTTAATAGCAATAGCAGTAACATTTAGACTTATATACCGCTTCATAGTGCTTTACAGCGATTTACAGAGTCAGCATATTGCCCCCCAACAATGTGGGTCTTCATTTTACTGACTTCAAAAGGCTGAAAGGCTGAATCAACCTTGAGCCGGTAAGTATCGAACTGCTGGCAGTCAGCAGAATTACGCTGCAATACTGCATTCTAACCAGAGCGCCACCAGACTAAAAGGTGTCAGTCTGAAAAGGTGCTACCAGATTCCTTCTGATTTTTGGCTACCATAAATTAATACCACTCTCCCATTACAATGTTTCTTATGAGAAGTTACCTGTCTTAAAAATCACTGGGTCTTCTCCAGAGCATGTTTAATGTCCTCTCAACCCTCAGCATTCCAAACATATAAAGGTGCCTGCAGGGGTGGGTTCTAAATTTTTTTACTACCAGTTCTGTGGGCATGGCTTATTTTGTGGGTGTGGCTTGATGGTCATGTGATGGGCATGGCTTCATGGTCATGTGACTGGGTGGGTGTGGCCAACTCAATGTCACTCATGTCAAGGGGTGCCTTGCCTGGCCCCTCCCCTCCCAGCCATTCCTTGTCACACCCAGCCTCAACATATCTACAGTTCTGTAAAAATGTTGTTCACCTTTTTTCAACTTTATTATCTACATACTATAGATGTATTTTCATGGACCACTGAAAGGAGGAAATGGCTCACATGCTTTGCCCAAGAGTGTGATAGGCAACAGGCTTTTAAGGGGCTGCCAGAAAGAAGGTGGAACAGTGTATTTTCCAAAGCACCAGAAGGCAAAACAAGAAGCAATGGATGGAAACTGAACAAAGAGAGAAGCAACTTAAAACTAAGCATAAACTTCCTGACAGTGAGAACCAATATAGGTGCAGAAATATTTCAGTCATAATTTCACATATAAAATAGCCATTCGTGTAATACAACCTGCATATTGTTCAAAACAGTAATTAGTATTATGGCTGATGTTTGACAGCAAGCGTAAAAGTCAAAGATCACAAGAGTGTTTCTTTCTCTGTATGTATACAAAACATCACATACTACCATAGGAATAACATATTAAACTGGACTTATGCAACCTGATGTACAAAATAAACACACAGATAATTATGCTCTGGACTATAGACATTGAATGCATGTAAATCCCTGAAAAATATGTGGTAGCCCTGGGCAAAAGAAAGGAAGTAAAATCACTCTAGGTGTAGGGACAGTGTAAAATATTAACACATGATAAATAATGGAACAATTAAAAATAATAGCACAGAGTTTTTTTTCTCTCTCTCTCCCTTCCTCTTTCTTTTTCTTTCTCTCTTTCTCTCTCTTTTTCTTTCTTTCTGTCTTTCTATTTTTCTTTTCTCTCTCTCTCTCTCACTCTCTCTCACACACACCTCTCTCTCTCTCACACACACACTCTTCCTCTTTCTTCCTTTCTTCCGTTTTTCTCTGTCTCTTTCTTTCTTCTCTCTCCTTGCAGAAAAGGAAAAGATAGAAAATCGGGGAGCTAACGGAAAATGAAAAGTATCTCCTTCTGTAGTCGGGGCAACACTAAGGGCTGCTTTAGTGTGATCTGACAGTGGAAAAGAGAGACGGGAGTCCCGATCGCTTTAATACCAGAGAGATCTATGGAAGAAAGCGTATTGAACTCGGGTTTCTTTCGGTGTGATAACTGGAGAGGGAGGAAGGTGAGGTTTCTGTGTGTGCGTTGTGTCTCTCTTTTTATTCTGCCTCGGGCAGCCAGAGACCTGGGCGGGGGATGAGCGCGCCAAGCCCAAAAGTTGAGCAAGCCTTGCCATGTCCCTCTGAGGTGGCTCTTCGGTAGAGTGTAGCAGGTCTCCCTCCCCCGCCACCAACGTTGGACTTACATTTTACATCTTCCACGTGCCTCTGCCAGCCTGAATACAGGATCTGTGTCTGCCCATAAAGGTAGGCTGACGGCAGCCGGCCCTTTGGGGAGACTCAGCCACTGCGTCTCATGAGGGGACGCATGTGTGTGAGAGATTTTGGCCCGATTTTGCTTCTGCACATGCGCGGAGGCAAAATCGTGCCGAAATCTCACGCGCGCGTGCGTCCCCTCATGAGATTTTGGCCCGATTTTGCTTCCGCGCATGCGCAGAAGCAAAATTGCCTGAAAATCATCAAAAATCACCCAAAAAAATGGCAACGCGCCGGGTGGACCGGCAGAGAGGGCTCCAGAGCGGTTGCAAAATCTGCCGCTCCCTACCGGAGCTGCGTACTGGGCAGCTCCGGCAGGAACCCACCTCATCCACATATATGGATGTATATGAGCATTTTTCTAACTTGGTGTACTCTAGATGTGATGGACTATAGCTCATACTGCCAAATTCTATTTCCATAATCCTTAGCAAACATGAACAATGAGTCAATTTGCTTCAAGCAACTCCTATTTATTTATTTGTTTGTTTGTTTTGTCAAGCATGTATAAAATTATAGATATAAGTACTGTATATACAAGATTATGAATACATGAAATGGATACGAATAAATGGGGTTGTTAGGACAGGGACGGTAGGCATGTTGGTGCGCTTATGCACACCCCTTAAAGACCTCTTAGGAATAGGGTGAGGTCAACAGTAGACAGTCTGAGGTTAAATTTGTGGGGGTTTGGGGAAGAAACCACTGAGTCAGGTAACACATTCCAGGCATTGATCACTCTGTTGCTGAAGTCGTATTTTCTGCAATCGAGTTTGGCACGGTTTACCTTACATTTGTATCTATTGTGTGCTCGTGTATTGTGTGCTTGCGTATTGCGTGCTCTTCTCCCCCAGTCCACTCAGCCTATTTCGGCAACCAGAAGCCAGCTACAGAGGGAGGAAACAGCTTGAATCTGGGGTACTGTGAAGTAAGTAAGGGAGAGCAGATGAGGTTTCAAGCTGGGTTTCTTCTCCTGAATCACAGATTCTTTTAAATTGAGAAATAAATAGATCCCAGACTCCACATATTAGCAATAAACATGGCAGGCATTGCGTGCCCTTTTGTAGTGTCTTCCTAAGTCTGCTAAGTTCAGGCTCTGCCAACTGCGATCTCAACAGCAGCATGCACAGCCATGCTCCTGGAGACGGCCTCTCTTCTCATTGCAGCTCCGTCTATTCAGATGCCAGGGATGTGGCATTTCCACTTGGCTCTGTCAGTTTGTAAGTGAACGTGTAAGCATTGCTTTCTGTTGGGTATAATTAGGAAGCATGGTGCCTTTATAAACATTAGTCATGTCATTTATAATGTGGCAGGAGGTGGCCTGCCAACTGACCTATTTTGACTTGCTCTTACACATATTATAGACTCAAAAAATGGGAGCTTAGAGAAGATGACTGACTGTGACCTATCCCTATTGTTTCAGTATTTTGTCAGTTAACATCTTTCAGTGACAGCAACAATGGCAAATAGTCTGGCCTCTCATAGCTCCAGCTGGCTCCCCCCCCCCTAGTCTCTTGCTATAAACAATTACTCTTATTAGGAAGATGAAAAAGCTTTATTGCACTGTTTTTTTCCCTCTCTTCTCCCTTGCTTTTCTTTAAATTATCTACAGCAAGGGCCCAGAAGCCCACTGAACCTGTGACCCAGAAGCTTGCTGGACCTTCCCTGCAACATTTTTCTTTGTAGTTCTCCCATTTGTTGATATTTGGCACAATATGTCCAAATCAGCAGTACAATGAAGGGAGAAAATAAGACATAGTCATTGTTTTAGACTGCGGATAGTTGGGGCAATATGATTTGGATATAATTTTTCCTCTGTAGAAATGCTGTTCTGATCAGAAATGGAATGCGGCATTATCCCTTGCTACTGTATTGAGCTAAATTTCTTCACCAAAATACAGAACAATTTTAGTAATACCAGATTCAAGACTCAGTGCTCTGAGTAAACAGAATGCCTATTTTATTCAGAGGTTAAATCTAGTTAAGTTACCATCTGGAACTGAACACACTCAAAACCGTAGAAATGGTGGTAGACTTTAGGAGAAACCCTCCCATTCTACCACCTCTTACAATACTAGTATCAAGTACACAGTATCAAGAGTAGAGTCCTTCAAATTTCTAGGTTCTATCATATCTCAAGACCTAAAATGGTCACCTAACATCAAAAACATCAACAAAAAAGCACAACAAAGAATGTTCTTTCTGCGTCAACTCAGAAAGCTCAAACTGCCCAAGGAGCTGCTGATACAGTTCTACAGAGGAATTATTGAGTCTGTCATCTGCACCTCTATAACTGTCTGGTTCGGTTCTGCAACCCAACAAGACAGACACAGACTTCAGAGGATAATCAGAACTGCAGAAAAAACAATTACTGCCAGCCTGCCTTCCATTGAGGACCTGTATACTGCACGAGTCAAAAAGAGGGCCGTGAAAATATTTACTGACCCCTTGCATCCTGGACATAAATTGTTTCAACTCCTACCCTCAAAACGACGCTATAAAGCACTACACACCGAGACAACTAGACACAAGAACAGTTTTTCCCCGAACGCCATCACTCTGCTAAACAAATAATTCCCTCACCACTGTCAAACTATTCACTAGGCTGTATTACTATTACTATTAGTTTTTCTCATCGTTCCTATCACCCATCTCCTCCCACTTATGACTGTATGACTGTAACTTGTTGCTTGTATCCTTACAATTTATATTAATATTGATTGTTTCCTGATTGCTTGAACCCTATGACAACCATTCTTGATAAATATATCTTTTCTTTTATGTACACTGAGAGCATATGCACCAAAGACAAATTCCTTGTGTGTCCAATCACACTTGGCCAATAAAGAATTCTATTCTATTCTATTCTATTCTATTCTATTCTATTCTATTCTATTCTATTCTATTCTATTCTATTCTAATAACTGCATTAGAAATCTCACCTTAGCTTTATATCAGCTCTAGATCCAATTAATGTGAGGCTCATATTGTTGAGAGCTAAGGGCTCAGATAGCCCCTCCCTCTATTGACATTTTATACAAATTTTACAGTTTTCTGCACTGGGATTCTAATAATGTCTTCTAAATGAGTATTTTTATTACCCTTCTGGAGAAAAGCAGGAGGGGACATAAACAAAAATGTTGATCTTAACCTTATAAGAAGTTCTGTGGAAAAAAATCGGCTTCAGGAGGCACATGTGATTCAAATAGATGATTTATTTTCATTATGAATATTTATTTAGCTGTACTTATAAGCCATGTAGTTTAGACAATTAAAGCATTAAAGTCTATAAAATCCCTGCGTGAAATAAGTAAGGAAAAAAGAAAACTGCTGGCATCCATTAAGAGCAACAGTCTGTGAATTAAATAGCCTCTAAAAATCTTTGTCTTCTGAACAACAGAAGGGAATAGAGTTAATCTAAATTACACCTGAGTCCGTGTTGTACAAAATCAAAATGCTGAGTTCCATTTAAAAACATTTTCCCTCAGTTTTGATATTTGAATTTTTGTTTGGCTGCAGGAAATTAAAAAATTGAATTCAAAAACAGAAGGAAATGTAGCCCCAAGCAGATACTTAATGATGACTACATTTTTCTACTCTGGATTTTGTAATTACCAGATTCACTTTTGATCAGCTATTTTCTGAAATTACCTACAGTTTCTTGCAGCCATTGGCATTGTGCTCTCAAGATTAGTCACCCAAACTCATTTGACATTATGATGACCCCAGTAAATGTATGGAATAGCCTCTCATATTATCCTTTCCCTAGTTGACAGGGTTTGAGAGAACTGGAGCATGCAGAGATATGCTGTGTGTGCTCTGCAGATTGGTTTGTCTTGTCTCATTTCATTAGCTGCTCCCACAAGGGGTTCAGGTGAGCAGCTCTTTTCCTTGGTTTCTCTAGCTCCTTTTAAATATAGGGATAAAGAGCCCTATGGAAGCTGCGATGCACAGAGTTTCAGAAAGATAATTTTCCTGCTTAGTGATGAGATTTCCAAAAACTGTCTCATCTTCTTGATTGAAGCTCTCTTGATTTTGGATGTAGGTTTCTGTGCCTATTGATACTTTCTTGAAGGGGAGGAGTTTTTACCCCCAGTGAAAATGACTGACAAGAAGCGTGGGTCATAACAGTGGAAGAAGCAAAGGAGAGATTGTCAATCATGAAGGTAAGACATTGAATAAAAGATAAGTTAAACCCTTTTATTCCAGCTACAGATATATGGAAGCTTCCTATACACATACTCTGAATGATCTGAGGACAGAAACAGAGGCAACCAGTATTATTCTCCTTCTTTGTATGTTCAGTATATCTGAAGAAGAAAACAAGTGGAAAGAACATTGACATTTCAGCTTAGTCTTGCCCAGTGGATGCAGTGTTTTTAAAGCAGAATCCAGATAGTCCAAAATGTCTTCCAGATAACGCTCAGTAGAGCAGTACTAATACTCCTTGAAAGCATTTAGGCCTTGCCCTGTCCTCAAACAATTCCCAGCATCCTTTATCATTGACCTTGCTATTTAGGGTTTGATTCACCAATATTGGTATTGTGTAGTGGGCTTCAGTAGGCAAGAAGCAGACCAGCATAGCTTCAACAGCATTTATTGACTCAAACTGGAACTGATGCCTGCAATTTATACTCTAGGCCCACAGGGCCTCAACCAATCATAATTCTTGAAAGAGCCGGCCCAAATATGAATGTTCTAAGTTTCCCTCCAAAACAGTTGGAGTTAACAGTTAGGGTAATCTAAAGGTTAGTTTCACTTTAGCAGAGCTTAACACAACTATATATATTCAATACATAACAATTGGGATGACCACAGGTCCCCACTAATGGTATAAATATTCTGTTGCAGCCTTCAGTTTAACCATGTTAACATTTGTGTTGCCTTGTTAACATTTTGTGTTGCCTCATCATGCTTATATTACCTGCTCCCTCTTTCTCTAAACATTTTGCCATTTGCTCAGCCTCTAAGAAGCAATAAAATTATGGAACAGGGAAAATATCCTGTGTTTGATCATAGAGCCAGTATATAACAATTGTGGACACCAAATCCATCTTGACCATTTTCTCCATTATTTCTTGGGAGGAAAAAAAATCGAATCTTTTCTTCACTAGGATTGAAATTAGTTCATAATGTTTATTTTCTCTGCCACATTTTTGCTTTCTTGTGCTTTTTAAAATCACAAAGTCAGTGTATTGTGCTTTCTTAAATGAAGTTTTGTTTGTTTTATTGCCATTGGTTTTCTGAGGAATTGTATCCTGTGGGATGTATTAAGTTGAAATGAACTATTGTGTTTGTTTCTTTAGGACAATGAGGCCATAATAGTCTTGCAACAGAAAGTACCTTTGCAATTCTCTAAGAATTCTGGGTTCTTTAACAGACCAATCCAGCTGCCTCATCCAGATAGCATTATCATCTTCCAGGTGTATAACACTTCTAAACTTCAGCAAATCCCTTTTGTTTTGTTTTTTGTTTTTTCTACAAATAAAAATCAATGAGAAAGGAAAAGGTGGCATGGCTAACCAATATTTTTTTAATTAGTATCAATCCCCAATCTTTTTTTAACGGTCTGGAATGTCTGGAATGTTATGGTGGATCCCCCCCCCAAAAAATGATTTGCGAGAAGGCAGATCGCTGAACTTGCTTCTCAGCATCTCCAACATAGTCCTGAGTGCTACGTTTGTTATCTTTCAGAGAATACGTGTACTTTTTGTGGGGTTGCTGCTGGTGATAATAACTTTTCAATGCTGTCTCGAGACATTTGAAGAGGCCTTATGATTTTGGCTATGCTGGTGGAGAGCCATTCATTGATGTTCCAACACTGGAAGTTTTAAAGAGACTAGACAATCATTTATCTGAAATAGTATAGAGTTTCCTGCCTGAGCAGGGGATTGGACTAGAAGACCTCCAAAGTTCCTTCCAACTCTGTTATTCTGTTATCCATTCAGTTACCTGTTATTCTGTTATTCCCCACTTCCACTGTGACCACATCAGAGGTGGGTTCCTGCCGGAGCTACCCGGTGCGTAGCTCTGGTAGGGAGCGGCCAATTGCGCAATTTGCGCGTGACCGCTCCGGAGCCCTCTCCGCCAGTCCGTCGTGCGCGTCGCCATCTTTTCCTGAGAATTTTTGGGTGATTTTGCTTCTGTGCATGCGCAGAAGCAAAATTGTTCCAAAATCTCTCTCTCGCGCGTGTCCCCTTGTGAGATTTCGGCGCGATTTTGCTTTCACGCATGCACAGAAGCAAAATCGCGCCGAAATCTCACACACGCGCGTCCCCTCGCAAGATTTTGGTGTGATTTTGCTTCCGTGCATGTGCAGAAGCAAAATCGCACGAGGGGGGCGCACGGTGTGTAGCGAGCACGCCCCCCCAAAACGTGGAGATGCGTGCGCAGCGCACCGGCATGGGTAAGTGAGCAACCCGCCCCTGGACCACATCATTGTTCAGACTGTGTCTCTCATGGTAATGCTCAAGTGGCAGGCACAGACCCTTACCATATACAGTTGTCCAGAGGCAGATGCATACATGATCAAACTGACTTTTGAGAAGGCCCCAACATACTAGATTAAAATCCCTCACCCACCTCTGGCATGAGTGAACAATGTATTTCTAGCAGGGGTGGGTTCCTCCCAGTTCGGACCAGATTGCCCGAACCGTTAGTGACCCACTGGTGATGTAATTTTGGCGTCACAGATCCAGTTCTGTCTGTGCCGGTCCATGCTTGCCGCCATATTTTTTTTGAATTTTCGGCCAATTTTTCTGACTTTGGAAGGCTTCACAGCATTTTGTGCTGTGAAAAAAGTCCTCCTGCCCGCCTTTTGTAGTGTCCTTTACTGACCTTTATTTCTTTGCCCAAAGCACAGCCGATGAGCTCCTCAGCTGTGTTTCGGGCTGAATCCACCTTCTGAGCATGCGCGGAAGTGAAATCGCACGAAACATTGTGACCCGAACCAGTGGCGAAGGTAAGTAAAACCCACCCCTGATTTCAAGTCCATCAGAAGACACAGTCTTAGGAATGAAACCTACAACCCTGTTCTCAAATTTTCTGCAATCCTGGATCACTAAATAAATGTTCAGTAAGTGCAAGGATGACCCAGTTAAATAACCCCTCCAGTCATCTGTAAGAACATGGGAGTACGGGTCTTTCAGCAAATAAGACAAGGAATATTGGATATGCTTTCTCATCATCTACATTTTAAAGGCCTTTTAAAATGAAGTTTTATTCCAAAATTCATTCTACACTACCAGTTGAATTATGTTATGTATCCCATGCCATAATAAAAACTCTTATTACCAATTTAGACCATGCACTTAGTACTATGGCATAGAGATGAGTGAATTGCAGTGCAATTGAGTCCTATTTTTAAATATGATTGTTCTGACCCAGGTCGCCTAGGCAGAGGCAGGCTTCCATGGAATCCTTTATTGCTCTGCTAATTCCACAACAAATGGGCCTGCAACGGCAGGTAAAGCTCTACCCCAAACTTCCCCGAAGGCAGCCACCCACAGTTCCACAAACAAAGCCAATAATCACCAGAGCCAAATCACAAAGGCAGAGAGGAAGTCCAAAAATGTGGTGCAAGTCCCCAAAGCACCTCATTTTTGGGTGTGTAAGTCATACACAAGATTCCAAATCCACAGGGCAAGAGTCCACAAGCAAGGGTTGAATTCCACAGGCAGAAACATGAATCAAGGTAGAGTTTTTCCAAGATGGGGGAAGTGCATGCCAAAGCAAAACAATTGTTCCTGACAAAGACAACCTCCCCCAGCTTCTCCTTAAGCTCGCATATCTCCTTTGAGCTTGCGTCCGTTCTACTCTTTGTGCCCTCGGATCGAGTGG
This sequence comes from Diadophis punctatus similis, assembly GCA_023053685.1. NCBI lineage: Eukaryota > Metazoa > Chordata > Lepidosauria > Squamata > Dipsadidae > Diadophis > Diadophis punctatus. Next base: position 183,400,223 of record JALIGW010000002.1, on the reverse strand, counting down.
AGGAGGCGGCTTTCCTCATCAGAGGGGATCTGCTGCCTCTCAACACCACGGCTTGTCTGCAGCCGATTTTCCCCTGTGTCAGTGAGGGAAGGCAACTCCCCTCCCCCAGTGCATGAGGGGCTAGGACAGCATCGTCCTCAGCCCCTGACCTTTCCAAACATTGCAGGGGAGACCTGCCATCCCTGTTGGGTGGTCCCGGTTCCAACTCCTCCTCCTCCTCCAAACTAGGATCCAATGGGGCCATGACACTGATTGTCTTATTTCCAATTTATACTTTTCTTCTGGGATTGCTTACACAAGGTCACATTCTCACTTAACATGCCACTTGTGGACTCATAATCAGTAACTGCACTTGAAACCTAATGTCAGTTTCTGAATTTTAATACTCTTTGCTGCTTGCATTGTTCTTTGCACCTGCACAACTCTATGAACCACTTTTCAGCCATTACTGATCCAATTACTGACACCATTTTAGTAGCCTTTACCCTAGATTTACCATGTAAGGACACAAAAAGTTTTTGGTGACAATTGAATACGTACATTTCAATCTAATTCTTGGTACCACCTCTGTTTCTCCCCGTGTCATTTTTCCTCAATTTTTTTGCCTTATTTTATCCTTTTTCTATACTCTTTTTCCTTGCTTTTGCCTCCCCATTCCTTCTCTTGCCGCCTGCTATGCCCCATGTATATGCTCTGTGTCTTCTTTTCCTTCCTTTTCTTCAATTCCCTTTCTCAGTTACCATTCCTTTTTCTCCACAAGCCCACCACTTAACCAGCATGACTACTACGCTCATCTCCCATTCTATCCCATAGCTCTCTCAGAATCTTATGGCATCTCCACTTTTGAGGGCCTTGAGAAGACACTGATGTTGTAACCAGGTTAAGGAAAAGATTGCAACCAATAAATTTTTGGAATTTCTCCAGAAATAATGCTGACCTTGGATCACATCCTTAAATTGTACAAACTGCATCTAAGAACAAAAGCAAGATCAATTTTTTCCTTCATGGGATTTCTTGTGATTCAGTGCTTCCACTATCTCATATCAGTATTAGCTATGGACAGATTGCTATACATGTATTCATTTTTGAGAATGCTTTCAACCTATGTATCTATTCTCTTGCAATCTATATGGAGAGACTGACAAAAGAATATCTTGATTCTTCCTTGGTGATACAACTGATGGCATAAAATAATATGCTTTTATCCCACCCTTCGTCAAATTATTCAACTAAGCATTTGTAGTTAGTCTGGTTCCTCAATCTGCATATGCTAAAGTTAAAAACACCTCTTTGTCAAACTTAACTTCTGGTAACTACACGGACACAACCATGCAACAATTTAGAAGTGATTTGTCATTGTCCTCTTGCAGAAGAAGGTCGTCTTTCAAAGATTCCACAGAATTCTAAGGTAGAGTTCTGGTTTCCCCTGGTGGTCTTTATCCAAGTCCTAATAGATATGGTTCTGCTTAACTTCTGGACCAAACAAGGTCAGTCAGGTGCTGCCACCTGCTGAAACTTTTGTGTCATAAACAGCCAAATATAAACAATGGGAAGCAGAATGTTGCAATTTAATATGGAAACATTGAATATCTTGTGAATTATTAGTTTGATCCAGCCCATGCACCTAAAACTAGAATCCCCATTCCTTTTGGGGAAAATGATTTATCTAGCTGGATAAATCAAAGGACATCAAAGGATGCTGTTTCTAATTAGAACATAGAATAATAGGGTTGGAAGGGACTTGGAGATCTTCTAGCCCAACTCCTTGCCCATGACAGGAGATTAGAGGTGGTATTCAGCTGGTTTGGACCGGTTCGGGTGAACCGGTAGTGGAAATTTTGAGTAGCTTGGAGAACCAGCAAATACCACCTCTGGCTGGCCCCGCCCCACCATTCCCTGTCCTATATTCCCTTGTTTTTTAGCTGAGCTGATTACACAGCAGAGCAGATTGCTGCATCTCAGCTAAGCTAAACAACAGCGCTGACACTGAGGGCAGTCTTTGAGTGCTGCGTGCGCATGCAAAGTGCACATTAGGTGCACGTGTGTGCAAAGCACGTGCGTGCGCACAAAGCGCTCTCTCATAGATCTGATAGGAAAAGATTTGGAATCTCACCACTGCAGGAGATCCTATACCATTCTGGACAAATGGCCGTCCAGCAATGTCCCCTGTAAAATTAGAAAATGGCGTGTGGCAGTTAAAAACTGCCATGCGGCATCCCCCTTTCATGTGCGCGGCCGCACAGGCGTGCAGCCTCTGCAATTAGAAAACACCAGGTGGAAGTTAGAAACCTCCGCGCGACGTTCTCCCATCACGTGCGCGGCCATGTGGCCGCGCACTTTAGAGGGGACAGTGCTGTCCAGTCTCTTCTTGAAAACCTCCAGTGATGAAGCAAGCTGTGCCACTGATTAATTGTTCTCACTGTCCAAAGGATGCCCACTATCCCCATTATTGTATATACAGTACTTTCAATGGCGGCATTAGCAATACAAATTAGAAATAATCAGGACATAAAAGGTGTTAAAGTAAAAAAAGAGGAATATAAATTGCAAGCTTTTGCTGATGATGTGGTGTTTATTGTAGAAGAACCACTAGAGGGTGGGCAAATATTATTAAAGGAAATAGGACAATTTGGTAGTGTAGCAGGATTGAAAATAAATAAAGAAAAAACAAAACTGTTGACCAAAAATGTTATCAATAAACAAATTGAAGAACTGGAAAAAAAAATTGGGGATTTTAAGAGCAAAAAAAATTTAAATACCTGGGGATATGGCTGACAGCAAAATGTACTACTATAAATGAAGATAACTATAACAAATTGCTTAAACAAATACAAAACAATTTGGAAAACTGGACTAAATTACAAATATCATTAATTGCAGAATTTCAACGATCAAAATGAATATACTTCCCAAACTATTATACTTATTCCAAACAATACCGGTAAAATTAGAGAAAAACTTTTTCAATCAATTGAACAAAATGGTACTTAAATTTATATGGGCAGGGAAAAAAGCACGTATAAAACTAAAATTATTGCAAGATAGTAGGGAGAAAGGAGGATTTGGTCTCCCAGATTGGGAGTTATACCATCAAGCTGCAGCTATGACTTGGGTTAAAGATTGGATCCAACTAAAAAACAAAACAATATTAGGAATTGAAGGACATGATCTTCAAATTGGATGGCATTGCCTTCCTTTGGGAAGGGAAAAGTAAATGCCATACATATTTTTAAAGACATTTGTTAAGAAACTCTCTGCTATCCACCTGGGGAAAAATAAAAAGGAATCATTATATAAAAATCCCAATTTGGTTATTGACCATGGAAGCAATGATCTATCCAAACACAACAGATTTAAATAAAATGGTGAGTTACGCAGTGCTACTGGATGAAAAAGGTGAATTAAAATGGGCACAAGATCTAAAGAAATAGGGAACTGTAATTGAGTGGTGGCCATATCTACAAATTAAAACAAGATTTAAGAAAGACAAGGAGAAATCTAGCATTTATGAAAAGCAATTGGAATTAGATAAAATATTACAAGGATCGGATACAAAAATGATTACAAAAATATACAAATTCCTTTTAAGATTTAAATTAGAAGAAGAAACAGTTAAGGAAACAATGATTAGTTGGGCGAGAAATTTTGGATATAATATTGAATTGGAGAAATGGGATAAATTATGGGAAATTAATTACAAACTTACAATGGCAATGGCCTATAAGAAAAATTTATATAAAATGTTTTACCGATGGCATCTGCCACCAACGAGATTGGCCAAAATGTTTCCAAACCTGTCCCCGGAATGCAGTCACAAATCTGGAACATTTTACCACATATAGTGGACTTGTTCACATGCAAGGAAATTCTGGCAAAAAGTTAGGGAATGGTTGGAAGAAATGATGGAATATAAAATCCAAATGAAACTAGAACCGTACTTTTTGGGAATATTGGATTCGAAAATTGAAAAAGATAAACAGTACTTAACTCTTCACATATTGACTGCGACCAGAATTACCTTTGCACAATACTGGAAGCAAAAAAAGGTTCCCCTGGAAGAAATTGTGATTAATGATCTTCTACCCCTTGTTATTTCTTGTCCTGCTCTCAGGGTGATTTGGAGAATAAGTTAACTCCTTTTCTCTGTGATAGCTCCTCAAGTACTGGAAGACGGCTATCATATCACCACTAGTCCTTCTCTTTGTTAGACTAGACAGAAATATCTAGCTCCCTCAATCATTCATCATATGGTTTAGCTTCCAGACCCCTTGTCATCTTTGTTGTTCTTCTCTGCAATCTTTCTAGGGTCTCAAAATCTTTTCTGTATTGTAGTGACCAGAATTGGATGCAGTATTCAAAGTGTGGTCTCATCAGTGCAGTATAAAATGGTACTATCACTTCCCGTGGTCTTGAAATTATCCCTCTGATGATGCATCCTAAGACTGTAGTAACTTTTTTGGCAGCTGCAGCACATTGCTGACTCATACTTAAGAAGTAGTCTACTAAGACACCTAAATCTCTCTCACAGTTGTTACTATTGAGTCTAGTACCACCTATTCTATATCTGTGCATTTGGTTTTTCTTGCCTATGTGCCATGGCCCGGGGGTTGGGGACTGCTACTGTATGCTGTCCAGGCTCTACAGCAACTGCCCTCTTCCACCCCTCAACAGAAAAAAAGAAAAAAATGAAAGAAAAAAAATGCATTAGCCTGACAATTTGCACATCTCCATGTCCTGCACCAAAGGAAAGGGAAAAACTCATGATCAGTTTCATATATGCCTTTATTTGGGCTCCTCAGGGGGCTGGTGGATGAAGTGAGCAAGAGTTTTTTCAAATGGGGAAAGAGATTCACAACCAACCAACTAAATTACCACCAATCAATCAAGTCAACCAAGTTGGACTTGAAAATGAATCAGATCAATTCTCCAATGCTATTGATGTCCTGGAAGCACAGATGCTCCAGCCTAGGGCTACTTTCAAATTGGCAGATTCCTTACTGGATGTTACATGTAACAGGAATGGCTGAATAGGGCTTATATCAGACCTGCGCCCATTAATGTCACTTAAGAAAAAATGTAATAATATGTGAAAGAAGCTTGTGAGGCCAGAATAATAAATCTCATTAGATGCAATAAAAGAGAGATATGTCTTCCTGAAGTGACAGTTCTGGCCCGCCATAAAAATAAACAGAACTACTCTTCTCCTGACTCTGATCTAATAAAAAAGCAAACCTAGTCTAAAATGTGAACTGGTGAATAAGATGAATAGCTGCTAAAAGCACTGCAAACGATTCTTTCCTAAAATTAGGATTCTTTGAATGGTAATTAATCACTTGCTATTATTATTGCAATTAGATTAGCCTATAATTCTTAAAAATGAAGACTTTTTGTTTACTTTCCTTTTAAAAAAATGTTATTGGGATACAGTGGCCAAAGATGAGTTCTCATAGACAAGAAGTACTGTATAAACAAGTGGTTAGGAGATCATCACATGCCATAGACTGCAGATTTCTTCAATGCAATAACCTTCCAATATGGCTTTAAGCCCCCTAGATAGCATGGACATCAGACATATTTCGGAGAGTTGACGTTCACACAGCTGGATGATGCCCAATCATCTACTTCAGGAGGGAGATGTAACCTTAGAATAGAATACAGCTGGAAGGGACCTTGGAGGTCATCTAGTCCAGCAACCTGCTCAAGCAAGAGAATCTATACTATTTCAGATAAGTGACTGTCTAGTCTCTTCTTAAAAAATCTCAGAGATTTTTGTACAGAGTTGCTGTAGCCTAGAGGTGGAGCTCTTGCCTCACAATCAGGAAGTTGTGAGTTCGATCGTAGGTAGAGGCAGATGTAAGGGTCTCCTGCTTGGGCAGGGGTTGGACTAGATGACCTGCAAGGTCCCTTCCAACTCTGTTAATCTGTACTTACTATCTTATTATCCTGATGCATGTTTGGGTATTTTCCCCAAACATGCATCAGGAATTTGGAGTGGTGCAGTGACCTAAAGGTGGAGCTGTCGCCTCACAATCAGGAGGCTGTGAGTTTGATCCTAGGTAGAGGCAGATATTTCTCTCTTTGGGCACACTGAGAATATATCTGCTGAACAAAATTCCACATTGGTGACAGGAAGGGCATCTGGCCATTAAACACTCTGCTAGCTCCATTCAGTTGCCCAGACTCCACCCTGCAAGGGATTATGGGGTTGTTAAAATATGATGATGATGATGCATCAGGAATCTGCCTTTGTATAACTTAAATTATTTCATGTCAGACAATCTAAGATGATAACCAAATTTTGATTTCTTGTGTATAATGCAAGGGTGCCCTTCAAAGTAAGTGTGTGTGTGTGTGTGTGTGTGTGTGTGTGTGTGTGTGTGTGTGTGTGTAAAAAGTGACTTAACTGCCAGATCCAATCCTCAGTCCTTGTTTACATTAAGATGGCACGTGCAATGCATGTAGAAAAGGAAAGGATTTTGACTGAAAGGTCACAGTGACTATCTTGCCTTTTTTGACCACTCTACAGTTACCCCTGATTTGATGCCATGCATGTTGAAGAGTTATAAAATAACTTACGGAGGAATCCAAGAAGAGCAAAACAGAAGATACCTATAAATGTCTATGTCCTGCCCTAGAAGATCAGAATTATGAGAATTATATGAGACATTCTTGTAATAAGCATTTTCCCTTAAACTGACAACTCCATAATGGAGTTCTCACTTTCAGCTTGAACCTGGAAAGGTGAATATTGTTAAAGTTTGTTCAATAGCCCGCATAGTTATTTCCAGGAACTGACAACTCCTATCTTTTGGTATGTCTGATAAATAGATTATTGTCAGCCTCTTCCTTTGAGTATGTCTGCATTTTACAGATGCTTTGTGAGGCAACAAATATCATACAGACAATACCCCTGTGCTAAAGGTAATTAAATAGAAAACAAATCTGACAATACAGTAGGTGGCACTGGAAAGCCTTTTATTGCACAGTTTTGCTAGTGATTCCCAAATATGAAAGGTTCCTTTCAGAATATTAATCAAAATGAAAACCTTCATGGGAGCATTTGGAACAGAAAAGTTGTTGGAGATAAATGAGTTAAGACTTGGAACAGCTCCAAATCCTCCCTCCTCGGGCAATTATTTTTATTTTGATAAAGGAGCATGCCAGTGGTGGGTTCCTACCAGTGCGGTCCACTCTATAGCACCGGTAGCGGCCTGCTGGTGACGTCACAGTACCGGTGCTGTCGGTTGCCAGTGCCTGGTCACCGCCATTTAAAAAAATTTTTTTTTAAAAAAACTTTCTTCTGCGCATGCCCAGAAGCCGAGCTTCTGGCACTGCGCATGCGCTGCCTTCCTACCCCACAGTGAGTCCAAGCAGAGGAGGATGGCTGAGGGAGCGTGTGAGATGCTGAAAGAATGGGCGGCAGGACCTATCTCAGTTCCCCTCCCTTCAGCAGTCCGAGAAGCCACGAACGCGCAATGATGATCCCAGGCATTTTCGCACGTTCGAGGCTTCTCGAGCTGCTGAGGGGAGGGGGAACGGGCGGCAGGAGCCTAGGATCATCGAATAGGGAGAAGCATTCAGGCCGGATGGAGCCTCCTAGAAGAACCGCTGCCGTGATCTTGCTGCTCCCGCTGCGGGGGGCTGCGTTGCAGGTGGGCAATGCCCCCCCACTTCTCCGGCTGCTACCAAGCTCCCGAGGCCCACGCCCACCCGGTCACATGGCTGGCAAGCCACACCCACAAAATAAGCCACGCCCACAGAGTGGTAGTAAAAAAATTAGGAACCTGCCCCTGGAGCATGCATTATATTTTAATAGGGTATGTAAGGAAATGTGTTGCCATTTCTTATTCTGAGTGGGTTTGTTATAAATCAAGATTATTGCAAGATAGACAATATGGAGGGTTGGTTCCCCACGGCCTTTTGCCTGGTTGCAATAGCCCTCTGCAGTTCAGATCTTTGACAGACAACTATATTCCTTGGCAGAGAAAGGCTTGGCTGAGTTGAGTCTCAGAAGGAAAAAAAGGGAAAAAGTAAATGACAGAGAGAAATGACGGAGATTCAAAAAGAAGAAAGGCATATCAGAAAAAACAAGATTGTAGAGGGAGTTACCAACGTTTGCTTGCTCTATGCCTTCCATATTTAAGGAAATGTGACTCTTGACAAAGAAAAGATTTCCATCCTTGGCTAGCTTGAGTGCAGTTTTGATTGCTATTCTTATTGTAACTATTCCCCTGGTGAAGAGATTTTTCTTTGAAATATTATCAGGATTGAGACTTTGGAATAAAGAGTGCCAATATGGTGTCTGTTATATAAAAAGATCTAAAACTTAGAATTACATCTTTTAAATGTTTTTATGAAATTCAGCTATAAACTGCCTGAAGCTGTGGGAAATGATGGCATATAAAAATGTTTTAAATAAACAACAGCAGATCTATCTGAACTGAGACAAAATAGCAGAATCACATGCCAAACTTTGTTGGCAAGATAATGTTTAGATGATGAACCCATACAGTAATAGAATCTCAGAGATGTAAGGGATCAGGCAGCCCAATTATCTGCTCACTGTAAGAATAAATCAGCCTCCACAGATATCTGTCTAGCGGCTAGCCTTATATAATTTAAAGGGAAGCCCATCACTTCTCTAGATGATTGATCCTAATGTCATATTGCTCTAATTTTTAGGAATGAATCTGGTTACTGGAAAGCCATAATAGCAATAGCAATAGCACTTAGACTTATATACCGCTTCATAGTGCTTTACAGCCCTCTCTAAGCGGTTTACAGAGTTCAGCATATTGCCCCCAACAATCTGGGTCCTCATTTTACCCACCTCGGAAGGATGGAAGGCTGAGTCAACCTTAGCCGGTGAGATTTGAACAGCTGAACTGCTGAACTAGCAGTAGCATGCAGTGCTGCATTTAACCACTGCACCAACTCGGCTCTATAATATAATAAATATTATACACTGTATTTATCTTAAGAGTAACATGGTGAATACCAATTAAATCTAGGCATTTGTATGGATATGAAGAATGCTGAGTTGGTAAGAAATTTTAAGTACCGCAAAAAGATGAAGCCACCTAGGAATCAAATCCTCTGTTATAAGCCTGTAAATGGTAAGGTAGATCCGGTATTCCTTGCAGTTAGTAATCAACCTTCTTGAAAGGACCTCATTAAACAGGTCCCTGAGATAGCATCGTAAGAACCATAGAGCCTTTCTCTGAATTTGGAAGGAAACCTCCAATCTTGGATATAAAGACTCCCCTTCTGAATCTTCACTACACTTCAGTGCAGAACTTTCTGACTGTAGAAAAGACTCCAAAGATGGCGGGCAGAATGAACCTGAGGAGTCACTCAGTATAAAGGCCTTCAGGTCCTTTTCATGGGTGTCAAAGTGGCAGCCCGCAGGCCGGATGTATCATACTCAGGTCACACCCACCTCAGCTTCACAAAGGCAAAAAATGTCGTGACACGAGTTTGACACCCGTGCTTTAGATCAACACTATATTAAGGACAAACACAAATTAAAACAATAAATCAGGAAAGACAATGAGCCCTGCATCCTCTTATTACTGCCCCATTGTTGACAGGACATTTGGAATCAGCAAAGCATTCTATTGTCAGACACTCTTAGTAAAAATACATTATTTGAAAAACAACACTTCAAGCTTTGAAAATAGCGTCTTTTTCTACATCCTTACTACCTCTTCTGCTCTTTTAAAGGAGCAGTCATAATTTGTTTTTAATTTCAAACTAACCAGAAGAGCCCCATAGATTCTGAGAATACACATGAGCAAAATTTGAAAGGACGTAGCTTTTCTGTTCCCAATATCAATTATCCCAAACTTGAATAAAAAAGAATCACAATATGAAATAGCACTTAAAAACATATTTTCACTAGTTGGGTTCTTTTTCAGTGTTTTTAACTGAAATACGCAAAATACAATATTTTGTTAATGAAAACAACTGAGTCTATTAAATATTCAAAATTCTCATTTTTTAGTTTAATGTATTTTACAGGATGTTTTGACAATGTGCAAGTGATTGGAGGGCAGGGGTGTCAAACTGGCACCCCGCGGGCCAGATGCATCATGCGCAGGCCACACCCACCCCAGCTCCGTGAAGGGGAAAAACATCGTGAAACATCACGTGATGGTAATGTGATGCTATGAGTTTGACACCCGTGTTCTAAAGGGTCTAAATGAAAGAAATATTTCCAGGATATGTATTGTTCTTATTTCGGAAAAGTAAAAAATAGGAAGAGCTTATTGTCATGAATATGTAAATGAAAGCAATGGTTCTTCTTCCTCTTTGTTTTACCCAAACCCATTCTTCTTTTCCCACCTTATTCCTTTTCTCCTTGTTCTCCCGGTTTTCAAAATCTCTGCTATTTGAACTATATTTGACATGCAAGACATTCATGCCCTTTGTAGATTAGGTCAAAGAAAAAAGATAGTCTGAATAGTTGATGGCATTAAAAGTGAATTATCAGTAATATTCTGATAGTGTGGTTGTCAGAGAATAGAGCCCCAGGATTAATTTAATATTGGAGAGAGAAACTTCTGCAGTCTCCAGTGCAACCAGTATTTCTTCCCTCTACCCATGCATTTCTTCTTGGTTAGGAATGATCTTAATAAAATGGTAGGATATAGATGAAAGATCTCCCCCCCCCCACAGAGTTTGGATATTGAGAAATTCCTCTTCATCTTCTTCCACATGTGTGACATGGCAGAGTCCAACTGTCTTTATACGAAACGTCATTCAACAGTGAAACGTAAGAACTTCCAATCCATCTTTGCTTGATCATTCACATACATTCAATGCCATGGAAAACCTGCTGGCTTAAGAGAGGACACAATAGATAACAGTATGGGGTGCAGAGTGCTGCTCTATGGTCTGTCCACTTGCTGTTGACTGCTCAAACACCGGGATCCACACGTTCCTCTTGGGTAGAACTTTGGCCAACCAAAGGCTTTGGCAGATGGGCAGGATAGTAGAAGATGAGATATCACATGGTGGGTTCTGATTCCTACAAGGGAGAAACAAAACCCAATTACAGATATATGACTGAAGGTAATTCTCAATCATTTTCATGTTTTGTTTTAATGGTCCCGTTTTCCAGAGTCTCTTCCTAGATCATATGTTTATTAATAAGAGGTGTGATACTGGCATTCTGAACTATAATTTAGCACCTCTTTATAGCTTTAGTTTTGTTTTCTCACCCTATGCTTTATATATGCTAATGAGCCCCACATTAACATCCAGTTATTAATTTTTCCCACTTAGACATTCATACCCGGAAATATTCTTTTCATCCTGGCTTATGCATGGGATAGAAAATCACCTCCTGGGAATTTATTTGTGACCCTTGATGTCTTCCGAATTTCTGTGTTTATGAGCCAGTATTACACTATTGTCATCATCATCACCATCATTATCACCAACCAATTATTTATTCTATATACAATAGATTTTCTTTAATTTAATATAATTTTGAAATTGTCTAGGTATTTACATTCACCAATCAATTAACTAACAAATGAACTGAAAGAAATGCCAACATATTTTAGTTTGCCCTATGCCTGTCACTTTCTATATTTTTGGTGACATAAGACCTCTGCTATACTGCTAAAAGGCTATGTAAATGTGATGGCTGGCTGGCTGGCTGGCTGGCTGGCTGAATGAATAGCTCACTGTCTGATATAAGTTATTCCATGCTAGGAGGCTGCCTGAGTTGTTTTCAAATATCACTTTTGGAATGCTTAAATAAGGAAAAGGTTAGTCATAATTTAATAAAGCATTTCATTTCCAAACTTTCTCAAATGAAGCAGAATTTACAAAACTTCCTAATCAGAGTTAGGGAGAACGGACAAACAGCTCCCTCTAGGACAGTGATGGTGAACCTTTTTTGGCTCGGGTGCCAAAAGGGTGCGTGTGTGCACAATAGCGTGCACGTGTGTGCCCACACCCATAATACAATGCCCTCCCCCGGATATGCACACAGCCCCCGCGCTGCCCCCCGTGCATGCGCACAATCCCCTGCTGCCTCCCCCTGCGCATGCGCACAGGCCTCACTGAAGCCTCTGGACAACTAGTAGGCCCTTTGGGCTGTTTTTCGCCCTTCCCAGGGTTCAGGCAAGCCTCCTGAAGCCTGGGGAGAGTGAAAAATGGCCCAACGGGCCAACTGGAAGTTTGGAGGCATCAGTGAGGCCTGTGCGCATGCGTGGGGGGGGGCAGCACGGGGGGTTGTGCACATGCACAAGGGGCAGTGCGGGGGCTTTTCTGAAGCTTGGGGAGAGCAAAAATGGCCAAAAGGTTGGCCGAAAATCAGGAGCTGACAAACGGCAACGCCTCACGTGCCCTCAGATATGGCTCTGCATGCCACCTGTGGCACGCGTGCCACAGGTTCGCCATCACTGCTCTAGGATGACCAGTTTCATATATCTCTATCTATGGGTCCAGAAGTGTCAAGTAGTGGTGTCCCTCAACAAACAACTTCAGAGTTGTAATAAAAACCTTGTATAAGAAAGAGGAATAGCTTATGAAAAATAGAACTACTCCACAGATGCTATGCACCGGTTGTGATTTGTAGCAAATCTATTAAAAAAAGCCCAAATCATAGAGGAAATGAAACAACAAGAACAAAAAGTGGAAAAGTAAAAATTCATTTTTTAAAGTTCAAATTTGAAATACTCTTTGTTATGGATGGCCCATTAAAAATAAATGAATATAAACAAATTCTATCTCTGCCTCAGGGAACTACTCAGAATACACAGAAGAAGAATAAAAACTGATGACCATTATCCATTTTTAATGATGGGTTATTTGCAAGAGTTTCACACGGCGCAATTGTGTGTATTCCTAGGCCTACTTGGAGACGTGAAAGGAAACAACTATAAATCAATTTGATGAAATAGTTCAATCTGTAGCTAAAGCCACATATTAACTGTTTTATTGTTTGCAAAAAAAATCTTTAAAGCTTTCTTTAAATGAAAACTTTTTTCACTGAAATTTCATGTTCTCACAAAATACTTTTCTTCTTTTGCACCCACTTTTTTCTAAGGAGATCATTAATGATGAGCCGAGGTGACGCAGCGGTTAGAGGCAGGTACTGCAGGCCACATTAGCTGACACTGATCTGCAGGTCAGCGGTTCAAATCTCACCGGCTCAAGGTTGACTCAGCCTTCCATCCTTCCGAGGTAGGTAAAATGAGGACCCAGATTGTTGGGGGCAATGTAAATATATACATTGTTTACTGGTGTAAACCGCTTAGAGAGTGCTTGCACTGTGGGGCGGAATATAAATCTCACTAATAAATAAATAAATTAATTAACGGCAAACATGTTCTTTTGCTTAAAAGCAACATGAGATACTTTCCAGCAGTTGGTCTCTGGGACAGAGATTTTGCCATCAGTTTCAATTTTATGCCTTGGAAATTTTCAAAACCACAGAGCAGAGGAGAGCTTTTGATTGAAATGAATCATAAATACGTATCTTTAGTTGAGTTTTAAGCAAAAGTTTTACTTTTTGGGTAGTATGCAACAGATATATTGGGAAAATTTATATCTGTATTCTCTGAATGTTTCAAAAGCATTCAAGCATGCTCATTTCTATATTTTTATTTAAGAGATACTTGCACAGAAGGATCATGTGAATTTAACATCTTTATAAGGTACCTGTGCATATGACTGCCATGATTTGCACAGACTACATGTCGGAAACTACCATATACAGTTGCGCTGATTCACATTGATATATTTTACCATAAGTCTTGCTTCTTTATAATCTGGGAACCCCCCCCCCCACGCCACTTCAAAATGTCTCCAACAGATACTCTGAGATTAGTTGAGAACCCTGCTTATATTTCCACTAGTAAATTTGTCTCACACTGTGGTAGCCAGCAGTAGGATCTTCTCATTAACATATGGAAATTTCCCCCCAAGCCTGCTTGCCTGATTCCTCACTGTCTTTTTCCAGAAAAGAACTGAGACCTTTTCAACCTGTTGATGAGATGAAAATAACTACTCCAAGCCCAGGCAGACTTTAAGTTTTCCTATTACTTATTTCATTTTTCTCTGCTTAAACTCAATTTTAAGATTTCTATTTATTGTTTCTAAGCATGCTGGTTTAATTTCAGACCCCTTCCTTCCCTTTCTGGGTAAACTACTGTGGGTCCTTTGGGAAATATGTTAATAAGCCTTAACAGTCTATCTCTGCCTTTATTAAGCCATCAATATCACCCATTAAATATGACTGATGATGCTAATGACAGAACTCTTTCCATCTTCAGAATGAGAAGCCCTTCCCTACTAAAACCAACTTAAGACATGCTTATTCAATATAGGACTTTATATCTAAGCCTCCTTCCCAGCTTTTGTGGTATGTCACTGTCTTTTGAAAGCAGATACAGTGTCTCTAATATTTGTTCTCCATAGTGGGCGGAGCTAGCCTCCAAGGAATGGGTTAAATCTGCCCTCTAGCCAATAGGACCGAGTCTTAAAAAAGGTATAAATAGTGCCAACCTAGATTGGCACCCCCTCTTTTAATCTCGGTCCTTTTTAGCCAAAGGGCATTGTGCTTCTCCCTTGGAGGCCAGTTCCGCAGCTATTGGATCCTGATTGACCTAATTAAAGTGATTCTATCTCTCATCTACCAGTAAGTCTCCCCAGGTGACAGCTGTCACTTCCACCTGTGTCCCTCCCTGGGTTGAGCCGGCTCAGGCGGCTGCCTGAGCTGTTCCTCCCAACGTCCCGGTGGGGGTGGCTACCTCCCTGGGGATCTTCACGTTGGGCACCTCTACTCTTCTTGCTATCGCGGGGGGAAGCCAGAAAATCATCAACGAAAGCCGCAGAAGCCCGGCGCTTGGGCGGCCATCGGCTTACCCCCCCCCGGCTGGAGTGCTCCTCCCAAAGCCGGTAGACGTCCTCTGCGTTCGGCCGTCCCAACAGAATTTTGCTTCTGTAGGCCACAGTCGCCAGGCCGCTCCCTCAGGGGAATCCCTGACAGGCCTCCGTCAGCTACAGGCCGAATCGAGCGCTCCTGAAGTGGCGCGAAAGGCCGTTGGGGAAAACTGAAGCGACGTCACCGGCGGCCATTTTGAAGGACGAAATCCAGCCTCCTGATTGGTCTGTGCTCCTAGTGACGTCTGCGGGCTGCCGGAGGATTCCCCATCGCCCGCTCATCAGCTGGGGAGCGCGCGCACGTGTAGTGCGTCCCTCTTCCCCCGCCGAGCTTGCCGCGTCGGAGAAAGCGGCTGTCAGCGTTTGCCGAAGGAGTCAAATAAACTTTTCTCCTGTGTGTGTTCCTGATAATGGCCGAGGGTGCGGGCAAGCAGGGAAAGGCCAAAGCAAAGTCCGTCAGGCCCCTCCCGTCCGAGGCACCCTCCGAAGCGTCCCAAATGCCGCGTGCCACCAACGACTGCAGGGATCGCTCCCCCATCCACACTCCTCCCCCTGTCAAATCCAAGAAGCCCTCTAAGGCTTCTTCAAAGGGGGACGGACATAAGGGGGGGCCAAAACAGCACTCTGGGGATGCCGAGGCACCCCACCATGGCACCCCCCGCCCACATGACACTCCAGGGCACCACCACAAGGGGCCACTGTCAGGGGAACAGAGCCACGGGAAGAGACCTGCTCACTCACCTGACAACATTTCCCTTGATGGCTCCAACATCTTATTACGTGAGGGTGACGTGTGGGGGGTTTCTCAAGCCCCAGAACCAAACGCTCAGCGCAGGTCCTCTGCCAGCGCGCATGATGACCCGTTGGAGGATCCTGCCATACAGCAAAGGATGAACGATGCCATACAACGTGGCATCGAGGCTGCGGTCAGGGCAATGGCGCGACCTTCTCAGCCCCTCCCACCACCGCGCAGGGCCAACTCACCTCCTCCAGTCCCGGCGCCAGTCTCCTCCGACGAGATTGAGGATGATGAATACTCCATCCACAGTTCCCCCATTCCAGCTGGGGACCTAGACAGGGAGGAAGGGGAACTCGATGAACTGCCTACAGCTGGGGACCATCTCCATCCTCAGCTTTCAGATGATGAGGATTTGGCCCCAGAACCGTCTACTTCCACCGCCCTCTTCCACCCAAGTCTTTTCCGCTCTCTACTACACAAGGCCAAGGCGACGGCTAACATCCCGTCCTCGGCAACCGATCCCCAGACCGCATCGGATCAAGGCGATCCCATATTTGGGGAAGCGTCCACATCCCCCATGGAGGTGATCCCTACACCTAACTTATTTGTTGAGGCTGTAACGAAACAATGGCAATCCCCTGCCACAGGCCCTTCCCCCACGAATCTGGACAAACGTTACTTTAACGTTTCTTCTCGCCTGGCCCAGCATCTACCGGTCCCTGACGTCGATCCACCTGTGTTGGCTCTCTATTCCAACGCCCCCGTCCCAGGGGACCCAGATGACCTCCTACGACCAGAGGAACGCCGCGTGGAGTCCATCCTTCAACGTAACCACCAGGCGGCCGCCTGGGCGGTCAGAGCATCAACGACGGCGTCCTTCTTTTGCCGCACCTCCCTCAAATGGCTGCATGGCCTACAAAACCATATCCCCCAGGCCGACACAAGGGCGCATCAAGATATAAACAAATTAATTGCTGCCGCCCAGTTCGCCTCTGACTCCACCTTGCAGGCAGGACGCTTCGCGGCGAGGGCAATGGGCACGGCAGTTGTAGCCAGGAGGATGCACTGGCTCCGCAGCTGGCCAGCTGACCTGCGGCACAAATGGAAACTAGCTGCAGCCCCGATTTCGGGTCAGTCGCTGTTCGGCCCGGCCCTTGACCGCATTACCACCGAAAATAAGGACAAGAGGAAAGTTCTTCCCTCATACACAAAAAAATCCTACAACAAGGCCGCTCCCTATCGTCGGGGGTCCAGAGCTTCTGAACCTCCTTACGGTAGATACCAGAACCAATACCAATCTGGTCAGGGCCAATACGGGTCTTCCCAGGCTCAATACGGAACTTCCCAAAATTCCTATGGGTCACGACAACGATCGTCCGTCGACCGGCCTTTCCGGGGTGGGCAAACCAAACGGCCCTTTAGAGGAGCCGGTGGTCGCCCTTACCGCCGGTATAAGTAGATATGACCCGATCCCTCCCATTGGGGGTCGACTGGCATTCTTTGCCAGTCGGTGGGAGGAAATCACCAACGACGCATGGGTTTTACAAACCCTGTCGACAGGACTGTACCTGGAATTTATCTCTACCCCTCCGAGGTTTTTCTTACGCTGCCCCTTGTCCTCCAACATTTCCAAACGCGTCCTCGTAGATCAGGCAATCCAGCACCTGTTGGACATTAGAGCCATCCAACGGGTGCCCGAGGACCAGCAGGGGCAAGGATTTTATTCCATCCTATTTGTGGTTCCGAAATCCTCGGGGGGATGGCGGGCAATTCTTGATCTGAAACGCCTTAACAGATACGTGAGGTACAGAAAATTCAAGATGCACACCCTGCAATCAATTCTGGCGGGCATTAGGCGCGGCGACTTTCTCGCCTCAATTGACTTGACGGAGGCCTACCTCCATATTCCAATTCACTCATCCCATCGCCAATACCTCAGGTTTTGTTATGCAGGGGTGCATTATGAATACCAGGCGTTGCCCTTCGGCCTGTCATCAGCGCCAAGGGTATTTACCAAGGTTCTGGCCGCCTTGACAGCCCATCTCAGGGCTCTACCCGTGCGTGTCCAGTGTTACCTGGATGATATACTTATCCAATCCTCTTCCCTGTCTCAGGCCCAACAGGACATCCAGGTAACCCTCAACACACTGGAACACCACGGGTTCCTCGTTAATTTGGGTAAGAGCCAGTTATCCCCTTCCACCAGGGTCACCCACCTGGGGGCCATTATTGACTCCCTGGAGTGCAGGGTCTACTTGTCCCAGGAACGGAGAGACAGCATATTGGAGATCGTCCAGCTAGTTCTGGCCCAAACGAAGGTTCCTCTGAACCAGCTGTCTTCCCTCCTGGGAAAAATGATTTCCGCGATACATATCGTGCCGTGGGCCCATCTGCACTCCAAGGACCTTCAATGGTTTCTTCTCCCTTTCCAGCGGGCAAATCGCAGCAACTCCCCTGTAAGAGTCCGGTTGCCGATGCCAGCAAGAAGGTCGCTCCGGTGGTGGTCATCGCCCGCCCTCAGCAAGGGCTCCTGTTTTCTGGAACCGCAAAGAACGACCCTGACGACCGACGCCAGCACCTCGGGCTGGGGGGCCCACACCGACTCTTTAGTCGCTCAGGGGACATGGTCCAGGAAGGAACAGGCTCTACCAATCAACCTGTTAGAGCTCAGGGCAGTTCGGTTGGCTCTGAATCATTTTCAACAGCATCTGTCTGGCCGTCACGTCCTCGTCCTCACGGACAACGTGACGACAAAAGCGCATATAAATCGTCAGGGGGGCACCATCTCCAAAGCCCTGATGAACGAAGCAATGGCTCTGGGACTGTGGGCGGAGCGGTACCTGCCTTCAATCACGGCAGAACACATTTCCGGTGTCGACAACATCACAGCAGACTGGCTCAGCCGGAATGTTATCAATCCGGCAGAGTGGTCCTTACACCCGGACATTTTTCAGGAGATCACCAACCGCTTCGGACCACCGACCGTGGACCTGTTCGCGACACCGGCGAACGCCAAACTCCCCAGGTTCGTGACCAGGTTCCAGACGCCGGGCGCGGAGGATACGGACGCCCTACGCTGCCGGTGGCCGCAGGAACTCTTATACGCCTTCCCGCCTCTCCCGTTGATTCCCAAAGTCATACGGCGGGTAATATTGCTGAAGGCGGAGATCATCCTCCTCGCCCCACATTGGCCCAGGAGAACTTGGTTCGCGGACCTTATATCCCTGTCCGCATCACCTCCCTGGCGGATCCCGCCGACAGAGTGGTCGCTTGCCCAGGGGTCAGTGCATCATCCAGAGCCGCACTGGCTACAACTGACCACCTGGCGCTTGAGCGGATCACTCTGCAACACCGCCTAGTTCCGGACAATATCTCTTCAATCATGTTGGCATCTAGGCGACCGTCAACGGAGCGGATCTACTCCACCACCTGGCGCGCCTTTTGTGGATGGTGTGCCCAGGTGGGATATTCACCAGTCGACCTATCCATCATCAACGTTATCCAATTCTTGCGGCAGGGACTCGCCAAGGGCCTCGCTCCCAACACCTTACGCAGACAAGTTGCGGCGCTCTCGACTGTGTTGTCCTGCCCGCACCTGGACTCGCTCTCCGCTCACCCGCTAATGAGACAATTCCTGAAGGGGGTCACTAATCTTTGCCCCCCGGTGATACACCGTTTCCCCACATGGGACTTGTCCAAGGTTCTCTCCGCCCTAACTGTGGCCCCTTTCGAGCCCTTGGACACTATTCCTTTAGCGCATCTGTCCTTTAAGGTTGCCTTCCTCGTAGCCGTGACCTCCGCACGGCGGATATCTGAACTCGCGGCCCTGTCTGTGCATGAGGACCTGTGCGTCTTTCACAGCGACAGGGTGGTTCTTCGCCTGGACCCAGCATTTGTGCCCAAGGTGAATACCCCTTTTCACAGAGCGCAGGAAATCATCCTGCCCACATTTTTTCAGAATCCGATCTCCGACTCTGAACGGGCCTGGCACATGTTAGATGTCAGGCGCGCTCTGGGCATTTATCTTGAACGTACAGTTTCCCTCCGGCGTACAGAGACTCTCTTTGTGACTTTTCGACCTTCTCTCCAGGGTCGTAAAGCTTCTTCCGCAACGATCGGACGTTGGATCCGTGCGGCCATTTCCTTGGCCTACAAGCATATGTCTTTGCCCCAACCGTCGGGCCTCACAGCCCATTCCACCCGCAGTGCTGCAACGTCTACGGCATGGAATGCTAGAGCTTCCATAGCCGAGGTGTGTAGGGCGGCCACATGGTCCTCCCTGACTCCCTTCATTAGACATTACAAATTGGACGCTTATGCCTTGGAGGAGGCCGATTTCGGTAGGCGGGTGTTGGGGGCAGGGCTGCCTTTGGACGATTCTCCCAGCCAGGACGATTGATCCCGCCCTGGGACGCCAGCTTTGGTATGTCCCATTCCTTGGAGGCTAGCTCCGCCCACTATGGAGAAGGGACGTTGGTACTCACCTGTGAGACGTCCTTTCTCGTAGGGCGGAGCTAGCCTCCAAGTCCCTCCCTCGTCTGGGGCTGGCTGGAAGTTGCGGGTCCATAATTGTACATAATTAGTCATTGTCTGGTTTGTGATCCTTCACATATACATAGTTCAACTTATCTGGTACTTCATTGTATATAGTTAATAAATTCTTGTTGTTTTTTTGGAGAAGCACATTGAGTCTGTCTTTATCCCTCGATTAAAAGAGGGGGTGCCAATCTAGGTTGGCACTATTTATACCTTTTTTAAGACTCGGTCCTATTGGCTAGAGGGCAGATTTAACCCATTCCTTGGAGGCTAGCTCCGCCCTACGAGAAAGGACGTCTCACAGGTGAGTACCAACGTCCCTTTTCCTTCTGTTCAATCATGTCTCAGTCTCTGAGATTTCCTGGACAAGCCTCTGCAGTTTTCTTGACAAGGTTTTTCAGAAGTAGTTTGCCATTGCTTCCTTCCTAGGGCTTTTTTTTTTTAGTGTATGGCACGTGTTAGTCAGGGATCACCAAGGTGGCTGCCTGCCTCTGTGAAAGGAATTTTTTCAGGCAGTGTTATATTTTTCCAATGGGACACCTGAATGCCGGTAGGCAATCGGGGGAGGCTCCTTTCTTGTCCCTACATGGTTTATTAGCTCACGGAAATCGAGCCAGTGTCACATAGTGAATATTGCCAGCTGTATGTCTATGCAGGGTGATGCATCCCTATCCTAATATTATGGTACATTCCAATACAAGCAGGACACGTGATGTGATCTCCTGCGCATGTGTGCATTCCTGATTCTCCATTATTCTCTTCTGCCTTTGATTCTGACCGGGAGCGGTCACAATTTATTAGCAAGAATGTAACTATTCAGGATTTATTGTTTTTATACCGAAATAAATATTTTCTATTAGACTTTTAATCTCGGTTTTATTTCTGAATGTCTGAATTCCAAGAAAAGATCCACATCGCCTCTATGAGATTTATTCTCACCTTAACAGCCACTGACCTCAGTGGTGCGCAGGCCCAGCGCCTTACCACGTGAGCCACCGCGGCCCCCTTCCTAGGGCTGAGAGAGAGAGTGACTGGACCAAGGTCACCCATCTGTCTTTATACCTATATCTCTATACCTGTATTACACACACACACATATCACATGAAATACTCAGCTAATGTTGAAACTGATACAGGAACAAAACACTCAAACTATCCTTGTGCCATTGAAGGGGCTGATGTGAAGCAGAATGTGTCAATGCTCTTTCTCTTTAGGCAAATGGCTTGAATCAAAGTCAAAACAGAGGGCTATCCAAAGCTGGATGTAAACTAGACTCTTGAGAAATTCCTTCTGAATCTTGGACCTTTTGAAATGTGAAGGATATTTTCCAAAAGAAGCTAAAGGTCTGGGGAACAGACCTAAGCTGGCCTCAGGAATGAGAGTTATGAGCTGGTCAAGCAACTGGTCATGTTCA
Source organism: Diadophis punctatus similis (assembly GCA_023053685.1). Classification (NCBI taxonomy): domain Eukaryota; kingdom Metazoa; phylum Chordata; class Lepidosauria; order Squamata; family Dipsadidae; genus Diadophis; species Diadophis punctatus. The sequence continues at coordinate 183,378,632 of JALIGW010000002.1, read as the reverse complement.
AAAGTTCCACTTTTGCCCACTATGGTCTCGTTTTTTATTCAAAAGCCGTCACTCAGCCATTACTGCTATCCTGTTGCTTTTACATTTCTATGATGAATGCGGTCAAAAGGTTGCTACCGACTGTGACATTGATACGGTCAAGTGCCAGTTGCATAAAAATCTAACTTTCAAGGCTGAAATGGTGGCAAATGATTTACTACATCTGCTAGGGTTTTTTTTAACAAGGGCTTCCAGAAAGTATATCCCTCAAAAACAGCTGCTGATAGCAGTACAGTCTTAAGTCTCCCTTCCCAACAATGGCAGGGATTTTATTTGCATGAGATCTCATGCAAAGCTACAACTGCCTCGTGTGGAACCAGCACAACAATTGTATCTGGCTTTTAGTAGCAAGGTGACCTCTGCTTTTTAATCCCTGTGACACTGTCAATAAAACAGAAGCAGAACAGAAAGAGCATGTTATCAGGGTTGTGGGATGGTATGCAGAGGTGATTCTGACCTTCTTTTGTTAAACCCTGCCCAGGTTTTCCAGGCTCCCAGCAAATAACATCTTGATTAAATTCTGAAAAACTGAATTTTCAGGTGTTGACTCAGGTTCCACCATTATTATGAAGCAATTCTTAGCTTGTATTATTGGGATTCTTTGCAGAGATTGAATGCCAATTGTATTTTGGATTTGCTAAAAGGAGGTTGTCCCCAAATGTGGCAAATGAGATGAGATATTCTTAAAAAAGAAAACAGCTAGTGAAACACTCTGAGATGGCTTTTAAACAGCCTAGGAAGGCCACATGAGTTGATGAAAGGACTAAAGAAGAACACTTGATAGTCCCAAAGGGTGCTTTTCCAAAAGGCAACTGGGTTTTCTTGGGTTTTTCCTTGAAGATATTTCACTTCTCATCCAAGAAACTTCTTCAGTTCAGAACTGAAGAAGCTTCTTGGATGAGGAGCGAAATATCTTCAAATTAAAAACCAAGAAAACCCAGTTGCCTTTTGGAAAAGCATCCGTGGGACAACCATGACCTGGATGATTGAAACTCTCGATAGACAAGAACACTGATACTTGTGCAACAACAACAGTAAAAGAAGTAGGAAGCAGATGTTCAACAAGAAATATCAAAGAAGAGTTTCCTATGCATAGCAATGCAGCTGAACCAAACAGACATGCAGATTTATGCTTTCTGAAAGGAGACTTCAAGGGATGGGAGTATATTAAAAGGAGAAAGCAGGATTGCCACTCAGTTACATGCATCTTGTTCTATAATATTCTGAATAAAGTAAAGAAAGTACTGCATTTTTCGCTCCATACGACACACTTTTTTGTCTCCCAAAAGTGGGTGGAAATGTCTTTGCATCCTATGGAGCGAATATTGCCGAAGCCTCACTCACCCGCCAACCCCCACCCTTCGGCCGTTTCTGGCCTCTGAGTGCCCTGTTTCCAGCCTCCGCGCATCCCGTTTCTGGCCTCCACACATCTCATTTTCAGCCTCCGTGCAAAGACCCACCCACCCACCGGCCCCTACCTTCGGCCAAGCGCAGGACTTTCACGGAGGCCAAAAACAGGGCATGCAGAAGCCAAAAATGGGGCGTGTGGAGGCCAAAAATAGGATGCACGCATGGAGGTCAAAAATGGGACATGTGGAGGCTGAAAATGGGAGTGTGTCTTATGGTCAGGTGCGTCTTATGGAGCGACAAGTACGGTAATAAAAAATATCCTTGACATCCTGACATTGTGATATTCTTTCAGTACTTCTCATTTAACAGAAAAAGAATAGGAAATTTGGGGAGATGTAGTTCCATGTCAAGCAGCTAATTATTTATTATTTGTTTTCCCAAAGCCTGATTTCCAACATTTGTTAGCCTGGATTTCTGAGTTCCTTTTTAGGGATGAAATGTATCTACCATGTGGTAGAAGAAAGAAGGGGCATTTTAAAAGATTTTTAAAATCCTTCCCCACAAATTTAATTCCTTGCCCACTTCACTGGCAGAAAATCCTATTCCATTTCACTATTTTAGAACATTATCATTTGATATTCATAATCCACAATTATGCATTCCAAAGACCTTGTTCCCAAATATTATGAAGACTACTGAAGTGAAGGAAAAAATCAGAAAGATTGCAAAACTGTCATATTTCTAATTAAGGAAAGTACACTGTGAAATAGTAAGATTTGGTGCATTCCATGTTATTAATCATTCATGCTCTTACAGATGTCCAACCGCACCGCCTCTTAACAATTTTTGGGGAAGAAACTTCTATCTAGATTTGCTGTTTGTGTCATAAAACATTTTCTCTTCTAATGTAGAATATCTGATCTTTTTTTCATGTGATCAGTGTTTTTCATGTGATTTAGGGTTAAAAGTCCAGAAGAGGTTCTTTCATCATGTGTCAGAAGGAAACTGAAAATTTATTGGGTTTGTCTGGGTCATGTTTCTGAAAATTGTACTTTCTGGAAATGAAAAAATAAAGGGACACAGCATTGGAAGGGGAGAAAATGCTGTTAAATACAGATGGGCAGAGTGCTCCTTGAATTTGATGGTTGTTGAATTTAAGAAAATTGATAATCAAAAATTATTTATTAATTTCTGTTGAGGACAAAGTAACATTACACTAATGTCTAAAACAGTTTATAATGCACATTCTCAGGGCTTTTGGGCTTCATATACAACTGGTTCAACGTTCCTTCCTATAGGACACCTTCTATACACACTTTAAGATGTGCATTAATACAGTCTATACAATATTCACTGCTTGTCAAAAATGTGTGTACATCCCGAGCATAAGCATACAATAAACAACCAATAGTAGATAATAGAACGAAAGTCATGTTGTAAACTTAAAGTATGAGCTCAGTGTAAAAGTATACTTATATCTTAACACAGGTCTTCAAACTTGGCAACTTTAAGACTTGTGGACTTCAACTCCCAGAATTCTCCAGCCAGCATAGCTTTAACTTATGGCAACTTTAAGTCCACAAGTCTTAAAGTTGCCAAGTTTGGGGACCCCTGTTTATAAGCATACAGATGGAACCAAGGGAATCTTTGCTACAGAAGAATAAATAGGTGCAGGCAGTTCCTGAGTTAAGAATGTCTGACTTTCAGACAACCCCCTACTTATGAAAAAGCTGCCTATTACTAAAAAATGGCATTCAGATGGCATTCATTTTCCTTAAACTGATGAACTACTGAAGCCACATAATGTTTTTATATACTGTTGAAGCCATACATGTTTAATATACAGCTTGTTTCCAACAGTTTATTGTGCAAAATCTACCTACAAATTACTGAGTTAAAGGCAGAATTAGGAATAAAAGTCATTCTTAACCCGGGTCTGTCTACACCTGACTTGAAGCAGTGAACTGTTGATATATGCTGTTTGTCTTTGGTTGAACTAACTCCTTTTTGACTGAGGCCTTTCAATCAATTTGTCACACTATCTTAAGTTGTTTAATTTAGGGTGGTATACTTCTACAAATGCCCCAATATCAGATCTTGTGTCAGTTGGTCTTGCAAAGTTCAAGTTTGTGGTCTAGTATCTGATATGTCCTAGAGCCAATGTTTTCAAAGCTGCTAACTTATTTTGTTTATAATTTTTCTTTTGAGCCTAATAAAGAAAAACAAGGGTCATCATACTATTGCCCACATGGAGACAGTAATTAACAAATATATTACAGAGAGACTAATGTAGCCTGTCAGATATAAGGACCTGCAAAAAAAAAATATTGAAGATTACTGCATTCTAAAATGTGACTTCCCAGATACTCACCTGAGGGACCCTAGGTTTTCCCCAGAAGAAAATCTAAACTGTATCCTTCTGTTCTCAGTGGATTTTGGAAGAGGACAGTCAGAGTTTTGTCACAGTGACCACTCTTACTGGCCTGTCTGCAGTTTAAGGAAAAGGCCCAGAGCTGAAAAGGTTAAAATAAGAATGGGAGAAAGTGGGGTGGAGGGGGGGAGAATGAGGGAGAACATTTGTCAGTGATATAGAATAATAATAGTTTTAGGATATATTTGCTCATATAATCTTCAGGCTATTATTACCGTACTTCAGCTGCTAAACTTGGTTCCATGAGCTCTGGTCTATGTCATTCAGTTCCAGACTCAAGAGGAATGAGTGAGGAAAATCAGAATTATAGATCAGAGCAGAACCGGTAATATAGTTATATTTGCAGGAAAAGTGAGCTTATTACTCCTCATTTCTGGCAGGCCAAAGCAGCACTCTAAACATTGCCTCCAGGGTCAATCTGAACATATGAGCCACAGACCCTGTCCTGTATAAACTGGTTGGGGAGGGAGATTAAAGGTGTGCAGCCTGTGTAAGAGGAAATGGGTTTTGCCTTCCACTTGCTATGCATCAGCTATCTTTTTCTGAGAACATTTTGCACCTTCACAAGGGTTACTATTCGGATTATCGAGAAGAAGAAAAAGGATGGACAATGAAAATATCCAGCTTTCTCCTTCTTATCTAAATAATAAGAAGGTAGCAACAGGTAACAAATGCTGCCTCTGCAAAGAAGCTGAAGAAACAGTGGACCACCCAGTTAACTGCTACAAGAGGAACACAGAAACTGAATACAAACAACGGCATGACAAAGTAGCAACAATGGTGCATTGGAATATCTGCTAGAAATACCATCTGCCTGCAAGCAAGAACCATTGGGACCATAAAATAGACAAAGTAATAGAAAATGAGAAAGCTAAAGTGCCCTGGAACTTTAGAATTCAAACATACAAATACCTGCCATATAACATCTTACCATTGTTGGTAAGAAAAAGAAAAAAGTCTGGATAGTTGATGTTGCAATACAGTAGAACCTCTGGTCACGAACGCTTCTGACCACAACCAAATCAGGTTCTGACCAAGAAATTCATCCCCCCCCCCCCCGCGGCCGATTTCCCCTTCCACGCCATTTTTTTTTGTAAGTGCCAAATTTCCAAAATTAGGTTCAGGTCATGACCAAATCGGTTTGTGACCAAAGTTATGGAATGAATTATGATTGTTGTTGTGTCCTGGGATTTGCATGTTAGCTGATATGTTTACAACCAGGTCCGCTCTATTGATCAGAAGTACTCATTGCTGATTGGTTCTTCACAACCAGGGCTCCCTATTTAAACTGGAGTCACCCGGCTGGGCTTTGCGGAAGTTTGCTCACCAATAAAGAGCTGTTGTCACTCAACCTGCCTCCTGATTCTTCAGTTTTGGAACTCAACAGTTGTGACCAGAGGTTCTACTGTATTTGGAAGCAACAGAATAGAAGAGAAAGAAATGGAGAAAAATCACAAAATACAAAGACCTGAAGATAGAAGTAGAATGACCATGGCAGAGGAAAACAAAGATTGCCATTTACTATTACCAATAGTGCAAATCCAAAACATCTGGAACAACACTTGAATACCATTGGCATTGAAAAAATAAAAATCAGTCATTTGCTAAAGGCAGCTTAACTTGGAAGAGTTTACATCATACGATGACACTTTTATGACCATCAGAGAATGACATCTGCCTATCCCAGGTCCTTGGGAAGAGCTTGATACTGTGGATAAAAATGCTAAATCCTGTCTAAAATCCTGGCTGACTGTGCAACCAACCATAATAATAACAGTAATATATTAACAACACTTATAGGAAGACTTGAAACTGGATATCAAGTCCTAGGTGGAATAGTTAGAAAAACTGGGTGTGCTAAGTTTGGAGAAGTAAAACACACATTTGTACTAAATGTGAACTAAAGAGCTTAGTTTGGAGAAGAGAGGGCATATTTCAGATATTAAAAAGCAATACAGAGTAGGGAATAAATGTAATCTCTGTTGTCTTGAAAGGGATGGCCAGAACCAATGGGCTGAACCAGTGGGGAAGTAGAGTCAGGTCATATATTATAGCTGTCAACCAGCTGGAGAAAGCTGCCTCTTGAAATGTATGTTTTCTTCACTGGAGGTTTTCAAAAATATGTTGGACAGTTTATGAAATGCTTTAGCAGATCCTGCATTGTTCAAGGAATTGAACTAGATGACTCCCAACTTTCTAATTCTATGAAAACAATAGATGTGAAATTGAAGGACATGAAGCTTTGACAATTAAGTCAAGTTACAGACTCGGTTTGCTGTTTAGAAATGCAGATTATCATACTGAACTTCATACTAGCTCATTCTGTTTCTGAAAATTAAATACGAACATGCCTTTGGAATAATTTCTTTTTTTTGCCATTTCCATTGCTTTTTCTTCAGACATCTCTATGGATATTTCAATATTATTCATGTAAATCCTGGAATAACCATTTATGGATTGCTAAAATCAAATCTCAAGAAGTATGAAGCCTTCACAAAGAGGGCAGAAGAAAAAAACTGATTTGCATAAAATGAATTCATGACAATTTATATGTATATATAAATATACATTTAGGAGTGATTGCTAACCATTAAATAGAAACATGATACATCTCCTTGTTGTTGAGTAAACTGCCCAATGATTCATGTGCCAGCTGCTTTGTATGCTGCCCAGATGTTAACTGTGGTTAGCGATCTTCAAGACTCTACATCAAAACGGGATATGTCTTCAAAGATGCATGGCCTTCAAATAAACAATTTTCCTCCTTTGGACAAATGGAGGCTTGTTCTCTGTAAAGGAGAAGAAAAAGTCTCCCCTCCTAATCCATGATGGGGAGCATAAATGCATATTGTAACATCTTTTTCTGGTAGTTTTTAGCACTGAATAGAGAATAATGATTGGCATACTTATGACATCCACCGCTTATTACATTCATTCCATTCAGCTAGGCATCCTTCTGAGAATGCACAGCGTATGTGAACTTAAAAGCCTTCCAAAACTGACATGCCCTTTTGACTTCAAACATTTGACAAAATTTGCAAGCAAAATTCTTGTTGCAGGGATAAAGCCAGCCAAGTTTCAGAGAAAATAGTTTTGGTCTCAGGCTTCTTTATATTCTACTTCTGTTTTGTTTTTTAGGGAGGGAATGGCAAAATGTAATGACATCAGTAGTTTCTTGCATGGGAACAAAGTTTAATGTCAATGGTAGAAGACTCTTTATACAAAATGATTCTTTACGGTTTGGTGTGTCATTCTCCACATCTTTAATTATTGGTATGATTTGATGGAATAAATGAACACATGATTTGGTTTAAAAAATAATGTTATCTAATTTGAGCTAATGTTAAGGCAAGAGGCAGTGGGAAAGCAGATGACATTTCTTACATAGGAAATACATACAACCCCCCCCCCCAACCCTTCAAAAACTATATACCAGGTAACAAAAATGATAAATTAACCCATAAAACAGGATGAGAAAATGTGGTTCATAGCCAAATATAGTCAGGCATTTTCTCTGGCATGTATGAGCTCCTTGTTTTACCAAATGTAATTGTTTAAAATGATTTGGGGGGGGGGACCACAGACAATCTGTATTCTGCAAAGTGCCAGCCTTCAGCATTGTCATTGTTTAGAAGAATGCCTCTTGACTCCATGAACTCCCTGGAGCAAACCCAGCAGTTTGCCTTCTAGTAAATGTGTTTGGTCACCTCCAAATGGCAGCCATTTTATGTATGATTAGAGCTGGGGTTAATCCCAAACGCTCCCCTCCCCCAACAATAACTGACATTTTGTGAAAGAACAAAATTCATGCTCTCAAAACTCCAAATATTCGAACCAATTAGAAAACCCAAATGGTTTTTCTGAGGAAGAAGTAGAAGATTTAAACATTTCTCATCAATTCTGAAATTTAAAGATGGTTCTGAATCTCTTCAGGGAAAGAACTTTTCCAAAGTTTACTTACCCAAGAGGAACAGTGGTGGATGGGAAGCAATGAACCCATTCTCCCATGTTTCTATGGACATCCTAAAATACACAAGTCTGACATACCTCTCTGCCCAATTATATCATTACCAGGGATCCCTATCTAGAACATTTTGAAATAATTAACAAAAAAGCTTGGGCACCTCACAGTGGGAAGCAAATATTTCATCAACTCCCCCTTACAGTGCTGTCAAAGAATCAAAGATGTGACAATAGATGAAAATGAAATCATGGTCTCATTTTATGTCATAGCCCTTTTTACTTCCATAGACGTAGAATTAGGTAGCCAAATACATGAAGATTCAAACACCCAGACTCATAGATCTTATCAACCTCTGCCTAACCACATACTTTGATAGATAACTTTTCAACAAATCAAAGGTACACGTTCCATAACATCTATATACTGTGCAAAGGAAACAATCAACAAGCCAAAAAAGGAACAAAAAAATATACCCAAAATACCTCCCCACCAGCAATCAACACCCAGATAAAAATAGATTAACACTAAGCTTAACATCAGACCAACAATCAAGAAGTGAACAATATCCCAATCAAAGAACTGACAAACAAGCCAACAGTAAACAGGCCAACCCCCCAGCACTCAGCACCAATACTACTTTAGTCAAGACTGACAGGACACACCACTAGAATATACATTGAAGGCAAACCCTTCTCCCTACTGTCTATGGAGAATATCAGTCATCCAGGTCATGGTTGTCCCAAAGGAGCTTTTTTTCAAGAGGAAACTGGATTTTCTTTGCTTTTCCTGAAGACGTTTTGCTTCTCATCCAAGAGAACTGAAGAAGCTTCTGGGATGAGAAATGAAATGTCTTCAAGGAAAAACAAAGAGAATCCAATTGCCTCTTGAAAAAAAAAGACCTTTGGGACCTTCTCCCTACTAGCATTGATGATGTCACCTAGTTTGGGTAATGAAACATCTGCAAGAAAACAACCAAGCTCATAGAGGACCCCTCATTTCAACTCTGAGCTACAAACATTCTCCTTTGTTGGAGAAAGCTTTTCAGTAATTTCTGAAAAGTACTACCACTGAAAAAGCTCCAAAGATGAGTTTTGCTCATGATGTCAATGTATCAAGCCCGATAGTAACTACTCATTAATTTTCAAGCTTTAAGTGTCAATTTATCAAGCCCGATCACATAGTTTTGTAGCGAAACATGGGTATCCAGCTACTATGGTAGTACTGTTTAAGAGTAATCCTTGACGCCTACAGCTACCAGGGCCACAAGAAGAACCCAGTTAGCTGTGCTTACAACTGTGTATAATGACACATTTTATTTTATTCCATTAGATGAGCCACTCTGAACACAGCATACTGCCCATTTCTATCAGCTATAAGTATGCTTGAGTTCATTCTATATCTATATAATAAAAGCACAGCTGCTCTTTGTTTGGATATGTACCGCTTCAGTTCTTTTTCTTTTTTCTTTTTGTAAAATGGATCTGTGAAAGACAGATAACAGCATTGTGTCCAGATTGTCAGAGGCATTGTTTTCAAGAGAAAAATACAACAAAATGTTAGCTAGATAAAAGGTTTGCCCTTGACATGTGAAGATTCTCATATGTCAAAGATAATTCCTGTTCTTCACTGCGGTGGTGAATGGTTGAACCATTCTGTGGAGACCAGCCAGCTCTATGGTAACCTGAACATGGTGCCTAGAGCAAAAGATTGATACATGATGGACATAGATGTCCATAATGTTTTTAGCTTTTCCCTTATCGCAGCTTCTTTTAGATAAAAACAATACAGCAAATAACTGGCTTCAATTTCTAAAGCAAAGCAAGCATCTCAACATGGCCAGGTTTTGTGCGGCAAATGGATATTTTAAAGAGTGATTACCACCATAGCGTTAAGTAACATCTGGACCCATTCTGACAGTTAGAACCCAAAGCATCTGCAGAAGATGAGAACTATTTTTTGCCCTCTCCATTTAAGATCAAGCAGCAGAATCAACTTCTTGGTATTGCCTGAAACCTGATAGCAAAATAAGCGCTAGATGCCAAGTGGAAAGTAAGGATGTAGTGTTCTAATCAAGTAATCTCTCTTTGAAGGATCTGAAATTCCTAAATGCTTTTGAGAAGCAACACCCTCGCTTCTTCTTTTTCTCTCTGCAATCTCTCTAGAATCAAAATAAGCAGAACTGCCTATGTTGTTTTTAGATGCTTATTTAATTAGGAGACTAAGAATTGAAATGCTTCACTTGCTCTTTTTAATTAACCACTTTAGGAGGTTTCATCTTTTTTTTAAAAAAAATAACTTACAAAATAGTTTTGAATATGTCAGAAAAATGGACTGAAAAAAAAACCAGAATGAATTTTAAGAGAAATATGCATATTTTTTTCGCTTATGAAATAAAAGGCCTAGATTTTGAAACATAGCTAACAAGAAACTGAGTTAGCAGTTTCATGCAGCTGCAAAAAAGCGGAAGCAATTTTAAGTTGTATCAGAAAATATAAAATTTAGAAAACAATTGTTCTGCTTGGGTCAGTGTTTCTCAACCTTGGCAACTTTCAATTCTGTGGACCACAACTCCCAGAATTCCCCAGCCAACACTGGCCTGGGAACCACACTGTAAGTAGGATAGAGAAAAAAATAGAACAGATTCAGGCTATCCACAAGGAATGTCAGAGGACTATGTAGAGAACTGAAGAAACTGGGAGTGATAAGACTCAAAGAGAGAATACTCACAGAGGATATAATAACATGTTTTCATATATAAAAGGAGGCCAAATTCTTTTATCTATTATTTCAATGTATAGGATAAGGACTCATGGTTTTCAGTTACAGAAAGGGAAATTCTTACTGAATACTACAAAATCCTGCTAGCGGAAAGAGTGGTTAAGTTAGGGAACTAGTCACCCAACAGTGGTGGAATTCTCTTCAATGGATGTGTTTCTGGAGGGGCAGGTTAGCAATTGGTTTGGAATGCTTTAATTTGAATTCTGCACTGGGCAGGGTTGAGGTGAGAAGGAAATCAGATGGTCTAGAAAACAATTAGCAAATAGGAAAGCCCATGGTGCAGCAATTAAAGGAGGTGGCCAGGGTATCATAAAGTTTGTGACAGCTATCAGGCAACAATTGTGTGTGGGGGGGGACAGCATAACCTCAGAATTAGGGTGCCCAGATGTCCTGATTTTATCAGGATTGTCCTGATTTTTAGAAGCTTGTCCTGATTCTGAAAATGTCCTGATTTGGTCCTGAAATTCGAGTTCCCGTCCTGATTTGTCCTGAACTTTTGTAAAATTTTAGGATAATCAAGATGAACGTTAAATGAAAGTACGTTTGCACTACTTGTGTTTTAGTTCAATTGCTTCATTTTCAGGCAGATTCTCTTATGTATTGTTACGGAAGATTTCGTGTGCATTTTTAGTGTGTAATATTTTAATGCTTTCTTTCAGGGTTGTGATAAATTATTTAAAATACTGTAAATGTTTTCTTATCTTAAAGTGAGCGGTCATGTAATAAAATTGTGGTTTTATTTTATTTTCTTTCGCCCCCGAGGCACCTGATGAGCCTGCAAAGCCAGCTTGGGGGAGGGGGGAAAGAAAGGGGGCGAAGGGTCCGCCGATCCCATGCCCACCAAAGCGAATCCGCGTTTCCACCCAAGTAAGCCCCCGTGTGCGTGCGCGCGCCTGGGCCGACCTCCCCGTTTAAACAAGTGAAGGGCTGTGGAAGAGGCAGCAGCTGGGCTTGAAATCCTCTAAAATCTAGGTGCGTGTTATACTCTGAAAAATATGGTACTTTATTAGTATAATATGGCTACAAAAAGGAAAAATCTTTACCGAGAAGAATATTCTAAAGATTTTGATGGTATTAAAAAGAGTAGAAAAGGAGACACTTTCGCATTCTGTTCATATTATTCATCGGACATTGATATTGGAAGTACAGGCGCCCCAGCCATTTCTAGACATTGTGGTACAAAACTTCACGATGAAAATTCAAAATCCAAGAAGTCAACTGCTGAAATAGGACAGTTTTTTGTCAGTAAAAATGCGCCGGTATCTAAGAAGACGTCAGCTGCAGAAGCAGTTCGAGCATATCACACGGCCGTTCATTCGCTTTCATTCAGAAGTAATGAATGTACTAACAAACTTTTGACAACAATCTTTCCAGATTCTGAAATAGCCAAAAAGTTTTCGTCATCCTACACAAAGTCGCAGGCTATAATTTGCAATGTCTTAGTGCCAAATTCAGTAAAAGAACTACTCAACGAATTAGGAAATGTCTATTATTCTATGCTTCCAACCATAAAGAAATAAAAAAAATTCCGATTATTATTCGATATTTTTCAGTGAATGGTTTGGCTGTAAAACTCTTAGATTTTGCTAATTTACCGGGTGAAACATCTGACATTATATTCGGATATTTAAAAAGTTGTTTGCAAAATAACAATCTGGCAAAATTAGTAGCCTTCAGTGCAGACAATGCTAATGTGAATTTCGGCGGTGCTAGTCAACAAGGACAGAATAACGTTTTCGCCAAACTAAAAACCTTGAATTCTAAATTAATTGCTGTTGGTTGCCTGGTGCATATATGCCACAATGTGGCAAAAAAGCATGTGAAAGATTATCACTGGATGTAGAAATGCTGTTGTTCAAAATTTTGAGCTATTTCAATGGGTCTACTCTGCGGCATGAGAAGTTCAAGGAATTTTGTGAATTCATTGAAATTGAATATGCGACTTTCCCAACACATTCACATACTAGGTGGCTGAGCATGCTACCACTTATTGAACACATTTTGCAACTATGGGCAGCATTAAAATATCTTGCCTTATCCTCTGTCGATGTTCCAAAAGTTTTGGAAAATTTATTTAGCAACGATTCAAGCGAAATTTATTTCTTGTTTCTTCAAAGCATCTTACCATTATTCCAGCAGACTATATTGACCCTGGAAAAGAAAGATCTACTTCTACCAGAAATGATGGATGCCATGACTACTTTTCAATAAAAGATGCAAAAACGACTTCAGCAAAACTTTTTTGGTGCCATTACAGCTTCTAAGCTGCTAGGTTTAGACGATCCGGATTTGGCCAATCAACTTAAAGGCGAATTCATTGACTTTTATACAACAGCTATTAATTATATTGATAAGTGGTTCAGCTTGGACAATTATCCTTGCTCAACTGATTGGCTGATGTTAAAAGCTAGTATTAAATATGATGAAGTTCAAAAGTCAGCTGAATATTTATTGCCAGATATTGCCATGAAAGATTCATTGTTTGATGAAACTAGCGAGTTGAACTCGTTGCTAGAAACCTCTTCAGACGAATTTAATAATTTGCCGATTGATAAAAAATGGTACACTTTGTTTCGAAGCAACAAATTCTTTGATCTGAAAATTCTAGTTAGCATAATTTTTTCAATTCCTACGTCAAACGTGGCTGTGGAAAGAGTATTTTCCCTGTGCAAGAAGCAGTGGACAGACGATCGAAATCGATTGGATGTTAAAACCGTGAAATGCTTGCTTCAAATTAAAATAAATCATTCTTTTTCATCATGTGGCAAAATGTATAAAAAGATTTTGGGCGACGAAAATTTGCTGAATAAGATATCATCTAATAGTAAATACGTGTGAATATGATGTTTTATTGACTTTGTTGGAGTAATAAACGTTATCTTGAGAAGTGCTATTTTTTTAAACTGTCCTGATTTGGATCAAAGGTATCTGAGCACCCTACTCAGAATTGGAAAAGGTTGGTCTATTTCCTAATTCCTAGAGAGGGAGATTTAAAGAGAACATATGATCATCTAGCTAATTTAGAGAAACAGCAAGAGAATATTAAAAATAGCTCTATTTTTTGTAGACAACTTCAAAACTGTTGATAATCTTTATCATTCAGGTCTTTGGAAGTCTCTCAAAGCAGTGGATATACCCCAACATCTGACTTTTTTTTTTTAAAAAATAAGAAATACTTACAATGACCAGGAAGGCACAGTGAGACAGAATTTCCCTACTCTGTCACTACCCTTTCATGGTGCTTGGAGGTTGTTGGGACCTGGATGGGGGACAACAGAATTTGAATGAACTATGGCAAGACTGAATGGCTTTGGGTGCATGGAACCTCAGTATCTGGGTTTTTGTCATTCTTAGTTCTGGATGGGGTTGCATTAGGGGTTCAGACCCAGTTTGTAACTTAGGGATTCTCCTGGACTCATGTCTCCTGCTCAAAGAGCAGGTGGCAGGTATAATTGGGAGAGTTTTGCACAACTCCGGTTTGTGCACCAGTTGCAACTTTTCCTGGCTCATGACTCAGTTACTTAAGTCCTAAGTCACCTCTCAGCTGGACTATTGCAATGTTCTATATGGGGATATCCTTGAAATCCATTTGGAAATTTCAACTGGTGAAAAGTTAACCAGACCCATATTATACCTCTTCTCTGTGAACTTTACTCGCTACCGGTCTGCTTCTGAGTGCAGTTCAAGGTGTTGGTTATGACCTTTAAATCCTTAATTACATAGGTCCAGACTACCTGATGAACCATTTTGTTCCACTAGGACAGTGATGGCGAACCTTTTTTTCCTCAGGTGCCGAAAGCGAGTGCATGTGCGGTATCGCACACACGTGAGTGCCCACATCCATAATTCAATGCCTGGGGAGGGTAAAAACGGCCTTCCCTGCCCCCCAGGAAGCTCTCTGGAGGCCGGAAATGGCCCATTTCCTGACTTCCGGTGGGCCCAGTAGGCTTCCCTGGAACCTGAGGAGGGCGAAAATGCCCTCTCCCGCCCCCCCGGAGGCCCTCCGGAAGCCAAAAACACCCTCCCAGAGCCTCCGCGTGAGCCGAAAGTCAGCTGGCTGGTGTACACATGCACATTGGAGCTAAGCTAGGGCAACGGCTCGCGTGCTGGCAGATATGGCTCTGCGTGCCACCTGTGGCACGCGTGCCATAGGTTCGCCATCACTGCACTAGGACAAGCCTGTCCTACTTGTGCCAGCAGAGAGGCCCTACTACGGATCCCATTGGTCAAAGAACTTTGACTTTTGGGACTAGAAAAAGAGCCTTCTCTGCCACGGTGCCTGCCCTTTGGACTATCCTCCTCTCTGGTAAGATCTGCCCCCACTGTCCTACCCTTCCATAGGAGCCTGAAGACCTGACTCTGCCAGTTGGCCTGGGGACCAAATGGGGAAGTTCCACAGTGGAGGTGGCTGTTGGATTGATGGCAGACTCCCCCTCCCCCATCTCTTGCTCTCTGCTCTTCATCCAGCCATCTTTTTGTTATCACACTGATATCTTTTAATCATATTGTTTTCATCTCCATTGATTATTATTCCATTATTTTACTTGTGTTTTGTTTCCACTCTTTTCATTTCTTCCTTTTTATTGTTGTAAGTCACCTAGAGTAGCCCCACAGTGAGATAGGCAGCAAATCAATTTAACAAACAAACAAACAAAAATAAATAATTTGATAACCCGTTTACCATTGGAAAAGGAGTCAGACGGGACTGATTCTATTGCTATACTTGTTCAATTTCTATACTGAATATATCATATGGGCTTTGGTCCAGAAGAGGAAAATAGCACTTAGACTTAGGGGAAACAATGTCAAAATTTAGATAGGTAGACATCACTACATTGGTTGCAGAAACTAAGAATGACTTAAAAGCATCATTTTTAAAAGACAAGCAAAACCAGGAGAGTGAAAAGGCAAGCTTTCCTTGAATGTTAAGAAAACAAGTTACCATATTTTTCAGACTATAAGACACGCCGGACTATAAGACGCACCTACCTTTTTTGGGGAGGAAAACAAGAAAAAAAATCTGCCTCTGCCTCCCAGCAATTTGCCTCCTTGCAGCAAACAGAAAACAGCCCGTTTCAGCTTCAGCACAGCCTGATTAGCACAAGGGAAAAAAAATCTGCCTCTGCCTCTGCCTCCCAGCAATTTGCCTCCTTGCAGCAAACAGCCTGTTTCAGCTTCAGCACAGCCTGCTTAGCACAAGCAGCTGATTAGTGCAGAGGCGGCAATAGGCAATAGCAATCCCTGCAGCCTGAAACAGCTGATGGTCGGGAGCTGCTTGTGTTAATCAGGCTGTGCTGAAGCTGAAAATGAAACAGGCTGTTTGCTGTTTGCTGCAAGGAGGCAAATTGCTGGGAGGCAGAGGCCAAAGGGTGGGTGCCGGTGGGTGGGCGGGGCTACATTTGGTGTATAAGACGCACCCAAATTTTCACCCTCTTTTAAGGGGGGGAAGTGCGTCTTATACTCTGAAAAATACGGTATGTCAGGTGGAAAATATGAGCAATTTAAGATGAGTAAAATGACAATAGAAGTAGTTGATAATTACTAGATTAAACAAGATGGCTGATACTGGGGGAAGGTGAGGGGAAATCATATAGCAGAAGGCAGTATTTGTGAGACACAGCCCTCATGGACAACTTCCCAGATAGGGTATTGCCATTTCTTTTGGTCAGCTTGCCTGGCGATGGGAGGTGCTCTAGATTTAGGCAATTTAAAACTACCCAAGAACAAATCTAGCTGACCAGATTGCAGTTTATAGGTCACACTGCTTTCCTCAAGGCTGCCAAAGGGTCACAATTCCTTCTGACCCGGGGGCCATTAAACAGGATGCAAAAGTTTTCTTCTGTCTCTAATGCAACCTCAATAATAATTCAGCCTTTCAGAGAATGTTACCTTTCTATGGTTTCTTTGATTAGAGGCTTCACCTTCCCATTCATTGTATGTGTCTCTAGATGTTTGTTTTCATATAGATTTGTCATCAGATTGCAGGTCTTGTCTCTCATCTCATGTGACAGAGAAGTTTCTCTGGCATCTGGCCTCATTCGCCGACATTTGAGCAACCTCTGATAAGCTGTCCGGAAGTCCCTATTCAGTGCAGCATACAAAATGGGGTTCAGAGCTGAGTTGGCATAACCCAGCCACATGACAACAGTCAGCAGTGGGTCACATACTGCACCCATCACACCTCGGTATGTGAAGACAGTAAAATAGGGAAACCAGCATATAATGAAGGCTCCCATCACAGCTGCAAGGGTCACAGTGGCTTTGTGTTCTTTCACCGTGGGCAATGCAGTTCTGACGGTCTTGCAACAAGTGCTGTGGTTGATCCTCTTAGCTTGTTCCCTGGCTATTTTAAATATCCGGTAGTAGGTGATGCACATGATAATTAAGGGGAGGTAGAAAGTTAGCAAGCCATCCACCAGAACATATGTTGCATTGACCTCCAATTTGCACTCTTGCTTCCCGTTCAATTGATTCCGGTTCTGGATAGTTGTGTCATTGGTATTCCATCCCAAACTGATGGGTAAGAAAGAAACCATAAGGGACACTACCCAGATAAGAATCAAAGCTACAACGACTCGTAAAGGAGTGACCACAGTGCTGTAGCGGAGGGGTGCTGTAATAGCATAATAGCGATCCAGGCTAATGACGAAGAGATTGAGAATGGAAGCAGTGCATAGCATGACATCCAAGCTAATGTAGACATTGCAGAAAGTAATGTTCATGAGCCATTCATGGGAGGAGATCTCATAGAGGGCTGAGAAGGGTAAGACCAGTAGGCCTAGTAGCAGGTCTGTAAAGGCCAACGAGACGATGAAACAATTAGTTAGGCTGCGAAGCCGTCGAGTGAGATAGACAGCCAAGCATACCATCACATTACCACACACAGTCACAACAATGAGAACTGTGAGAGCAGTTCCAATCAGCACCTTTTCCGAAAGGCAGAGCGAACCATCTGTAACGTTTGTGGAATTCATGC
Source organism: Diadophis punctatus similis (assembly GCA_023053685.1). NCBI lineage: Eukaryota > Metazoa > Chordata > Lepidosauria > Squamata > Dipsadidae > Diadophis > Diadophis punctatus. The sequence continues at coordinate 183,361,094 of JALIGW010000002.1, read as the reverse complement.
TGGCTTCACAAAGTAACATCACTTTTCCTCCATGCAGACTCCCGTGACAGCTGTCACACAGAAACTTAGGAAGAATCCAGTCCAACTATTTTCTTTCACCCATCTCACAATCGGTTCCCATGTTACAACCAATGGGATAGTATCAGAAAGACAGCTGGTTCTGAACGGTTGGCTAACAATCAGATGCCTTCTCCCGTTACATGTAGCTATGAGCACAATGAAACAAATTGAATCCTGCTCATTTTTCCCCAGAGGAATCTTTGCTTGGTTAATAGTTACAAAAAAGACTGGAACATTCACTAACAATGTTCTTATAAATGCATGATAAATTTTGAGAGAATATTTATCAGTCCATGATGGCTAGATGAAATATCCACATTTAGCGGCAGTATACATCCGAGAACAAGCTACACAGAAAGGCTGTTGCTTTTACACACTGATTTGTAGATTTCCTGGAAGTATTTGTGTTGCTTCTGTTTAATCTGGTTGCAATAAAGCTCCTTTCTTTCTTCAGATTCCTTTGATTTGGTTTGCAGCCGCTTGTTTTTCATCACTCTAAATTTCTTCTTTTCAGTGAGATTATTAATACAGCATATGGCGCTTGATTTTTTTTTGGGGGGGTAACCAAATATTGCTTCATAGATCACATCATAGAAGCACTGGAAAAGTCCTGGATGTTTAATTCTTTTTAGCAATGTTCCTATTTAAAATTCCTCAAAGTAAGTGGAAGTAGTTGAAGAGTAGGACATATTTCATGCCTTTCCTTGATAGAATCTGGAAGGAAGAATTAAAAATTAAGTGATTTATACAGGAGACATAAAAATGCCTTATAATAGGTAGCTACATGTGTACAGATGTGTACATGTATATACTTATACATTTACACATATATCCATATATATTTATGTACGTTCATATAATACTGTACCAAAACTATCTGCTGAATCTGGCAGAATTCTTTCTCTTTCAGGATATTAAGGAGAAACATATTTTCAGGTAGAGAAATTTAGGAGCCTCAGAGATTATTTTAACTAAGAATGCCAGAAATTGAACACATGCAAAGTGGGAGATTCTTCCTAAATGGCCTGACATATATCTTAGAAATTTATTTTATGGACATCTGGGTAATTATTTGCAGGGATTTCAATTATTTCCTTAAAAACCTCAAGCCACATCAGAGTACTATTATCATTACTACTACTACTACTACTACTACTACTACTACTACTACTACTACTACTACTACTACTACTACTGCTACTGCTACTGCTACACCACCACCACCACCACCACCACCACCACCACCACATAAATAGACAAACTAATAATTTACCCAGCTATCACTGTATGGTTTGACAGACACTATATCACTGTAGTTACTAACAGTTAACTCATCATTTGAAAGAAACAGTAGAAGAGATGGGGGGGAAAGAACTCATGGTTTTCATTATTAAGCATGTAAAAATATAAATGATTTTTAAAAGTCAGGATCAGAATCTGCAGGGTAGGTAGTTACAAAGGGAAAAAAAAGATGGCATGTTTCACAGAATCAGTGCAAAGATTTTGTACGCCTGGTTTAATATTTTTGTTTTGGGAAAAAATTGTGGAATGAAATTTCCAGGAAGGCTAGATTATTGGAAACAGATGTAGGCTGCCAAATATATATAAGTTTTTTCCCCTAAATTCCATAGAAATCCATGTTTTTGAGCTAAAGTCCTTTAAATTGGATGAAGTTCATATGAAAACTACATTGTTATGAAAAATGTATATGACATTTCACAGAATTCATTGTTGGGGTTTCAAGCAACATGCTTTTAAAACCATACATTTACACATATATGACTTTTTTTTGCTTCCCCCCGACTGAATATGTTGCAATGTGCAGTAAAAAGTATCTTATTATGAAGAATATTCATAATTCAACAAGAGGTTGTAAAGAATAATTCCTGATTATTGTGGAATTTGATGGCAAGGAGAAAAAAATTATCTTGGTAGTAGTTCCATTTTTTAAAAATGCCATGAATCCAGCCACTTATCTAGAAAACTCACAAACATTATCATGCAATTACTATAACAAGAGACAGAAGATGAAAACTCCATTTAGATGTTCTTATTTCTGGAACAATAAATGCTCAAATAATCTCATTCTCTGTAGGCATTGTATGTTCACTGTGGCTTTTTGCAGAGAAAAAGCCTACAATGTGCTGTATATGTGTAGGATTCCACATGAGCCAAGAAACCGGTAATGCATAATACAGTCTCCTGACTTGATAGAAGCCATATATCCTCCCCCCCTAGATAATCAAGCTGAATGTGTGAAGACTGCAGGGAGCCAATATCACAAGAATGCCAGTGATGGATGGAATTATCTGAAGTGCTCTTATTTTGAGCACCCCAGGTAGAATAATGTCTGAATTGGCCTAATGAGATGAAGTAAGCCTTAGAACTAAAGTTATCTTTACCAATATCTCCTTCTTCTCTTCCAAGAGATATTTGGGTTTGCCTGTAAGCCCATGTTAGCCAATGAATACCCTATCCCCTTCTCATCTCCCCACTAGAATGGTTTACATAAATTGGGTCAGTTTTTCTTCCTTTTTGTGGTGCAGCTCTCATGGTACAATAACCTGCAGCATGTTAGGGTTCTGATGTCTACCTTTAAGACATAGGACATAAATACAGGGGGAAATGAGAGAGAGAGAGGGAGGGAGGGAGAGAGGGAGGAGAGAGAGAGAGGAAGAGAGAAGGGGGAGAGAGGGAGGGAGGAGAGAGAGAGGGAGGGGGAGGGAGAGAGAAAGAGGGAGGGAGGAGAGAGAGGGAGGGAGAACAATCATCAGAAGAATGGAGCAAATTTTATGTTGAGTCAGTTCTGAGGTCGTGCAATTACATCCACACAAGAATTGATTATATATATATGTATGTATGTATGTATGTATGTATGTATGTATGTAGGTAGGTAGGTAGGTAGGTAGGTAGGTAGCAGAGGTGGGTTCCTGCCGATATGCTCTTACCTGTTGGTCGCCGCAGAACCGAAGAAGCCGGTGGCGTTCACGGCACGGGGCTTCCCCCGCCCGCTTTCCTTCGCCTGCCTAGACGCCGCCATTTGTGTTCTTTTGCCCTCTGTGCATGCGCAAAGCGTTCTGCTTGCGCAGAGGGCAAAAGAACGCAAATGGCGGCGTCCAGGCGGGCGGGGGAAAGCGGGCGGGGGAAGCCCCGTGCCGCGAACGCCACCGGCTTCTTCGGTTCTGCGGTGACCAACAGGTAAGAGCGTACCGGCAGGAATCCACCTCTGGTAGGTAGGTAGGTATGTGTCTGTGTTTATATCTATATCTATATCTAAAGGTTTAGGTGTGTGTGTGTGTGTGTGTGTGTGTGTGTGTGTGTGTGTGTACACACAAGAGGTGTACCTTTGCAATGCATTTTTACACGGAAGTGTAATTTCCATCCCTGTGGATTGGTTGCTTTATCAGCATATTTGTTGATAAGATGTTGTAGATTAGGGAACCTGAGGACATGTTATCATTGTGTTGCTTGTTTTTGTGCCTTGGTTTCCTGACTGGCTGTAACCCTGAAGAGCATTTCTTACCCTTCAACAGTACTATTCAGGGCTTTGGTTCTAAGTCTCCATTCCATCCCTGTCTCCATATGTTCTTCCTTTTCTATTTCTACAAAGCTCAGTATGCAGCCTGTGTTGCCCTGTTACTACTACTATTGCTACTACATATGATCTATGTAAAAGTCCTTCCTTCCTTCCTTCCTTCCTTCTTTCCTTCCTTTATTCATGTAGCTACTATATTAGTCCAAAATTAATGGTTAACCCCACTCCATATTTTAGAAAGCTTTAGAACTCCTCTGCAAACAATTAAATTGTTTCAGTGTCTTATCAAAGCTAGAAACCATTTTGACATGCATTGGTGAGGTTGCTATTAGTGATTGTTATAGTTAATATAAGACCTCAAAGCTAGTTTTCTTGTTTGACGGAGTGATATTTCCCCCACCCCAAGAATAATAAGGATCAATTGGCAGCTTCACTATAAAGCAGGGTTTAAGATTGCTAAACCTTAAACCTAGTTTAACAAATGACAGTGGTATGACCCAAGCAAATAAGTCCTATTATAATTTATATAAAGGCTAAGAATGCCTGGCTGGCTACAGTGTGCTATAAATTATCAAAATATTTTTTAGCTTAAACTAACCTGGGTTTCTGCCACTGTAATGGCAGCTTCCCCGAGATGTTTAAACAAACCAATGATGTCTTTTTTTTAGCTCTTGAACAGGTAAGGTGAGGAGAAATCATGCAGCAGAAAGCAGGGTTGGTGGACAGCTTCCCAAATGGGGTGTTGCCAGTTCTTCAGTTGGATTGTCTGGCGATGGGAGCTGCACAGTCCACGCTTAGTCCGTCCTGCTTCTGAATTGTAGTAAAGTTTGGCTCCTGCTCAGCGGTGAAATCTACTTACCTTCCCTACTGGTTCGGAAGCACGCGCTTTTTCATCCTCTGTGCATGCGCAGAAAGCTTTGTGCATGCGCAGAGGGTTAAAAAAAAGAAAATGGCGACGTCTGGGCGGGTGGGCGGAGCCTTGCGCTGCTGCTGCTACTGGTTCTTTGAATCACCCCTGCTCCTGCTCCTTTGCCCTTCTAAATGGGCTGCTTGCCATGTTGTCTAAGTCAGAGGTCTTCAAACTTGGCAACTTTAAGACTTGTGGACTTCAACTCCCAGAATTCTCCAGCCAACTATGCTGGCTGGAGAATTCTGGGAGTTGAAGTCCACAAGTCTTAAAGTTGCCAAGTTTGGGGACCCCTGGTCTGAGTCAAGAAATGTCACCCCTTTGAATTAATTGGGATACGTGAAAGGAATATCAGATCCCAATTGGCCTGGAATCATTGCATCTTCCAATGTTCTCTTCCTCATCTCCTTCCAACTTTACTGATCTGGAAAAATCCAGGTGAAAACTAACACACAACCATAACGAGGACATTGTATGTGACCAAAAATACAAAAATAGTTGCTTTATACAAATTGAAAGCCACTTTTTTTTCTTTTTGGTGCCTTCAAGTCAGTGTTGACTCCTGGCAACTGCCTGAACAAGTCCTTGCAGTTTTTGTGGCAAGACATCAGAAGTGGTTTGACATTGTCTCCTTCCCAGGGCTGAGTGAGAGTAACTGGCCCAACCTCACCCAGCTGGTTTTATACCTAAGACGGACTAAAACTCACGGTTTACTGGTTTTTATAGCCTGGTCTGCTGTGGCCTAGAGGTGGAGCTCTCGCCTCGCAATCAGGAGGTTGTGTGTTCAATCCTAGCTAGAGGCAGATGTAGGGTCTCCTGCTTGGGCAGGGGGTTGGACTAGATGACCTGCAAGGTACCTTCCAACTCTGTTAACACTACAACAAACTGATACCAAACTGAAAACCACTTTGCTGTTGCAGAAACATTCCTTTCTAACAATGCAATAGTATCTGATCCAATCAAATACTCTAGAAATCTTCCAAGACTGAACTGTTTGCATGATAAAAAACAGGCGAAATTGGCATCAAATGGGAACATGACTTGCAAGTGAAAGTTGAGAAAAGTTTGCCTTTCCTTTTCAGAATATAATTAAATTCCAGTCTAATTCAGAAACTGACCTTTCTGTGATGTTTGTCCAAGCCTCCAATAACAACATGAACATGGGATAAAAAAAGGGCTGAATTCTTTTTCTTTCTTTTACATAGCCATCCATCTTATGTCGAACTCTGAGTGGCTCCCAATCAACAATTAAAACAGCTTCAATAAGTGCAAATCTATTGGGACTTCCGGTTTGGCTCAGCAGGCATCGCGGATGCTCCTCGCCGAGCACCTCTTCCGAAGTCCTGTAAAAGCCACCAGATCAGCTGTCTGGCGGCTTGAAAATCTTCTCCCCAGGATTAGGGGAGAGATGAGAGCTCGACAGGTGGGGTAGAGCCCCCCTAGTGCCCCAGGAGACAATCTGGGGCGCGAAGGGTGAGGGCTCCCCAGGTAGCCTGTCATTCGCTCCAGAACCTTGGATGCCTCCGCTTATGTGGAGCAAGATGCTGCGACCACCGCTGCTTACAAGATGGGATTCACAATAATATGATGCATTGCAGACAGCAGACAGAGAAAGGCAGGAGACCAGAATGGCAAGTATCCTAATTTTCAACTCCATTGCACTTTCACTTCGGGAAGTTACAAAGTAGCTGAGTTAACAAACAACAAAATGGCGATTGAAGAATTCTGAGGGCGTGGAAGTGAAAGTTATAAAGTTTCATTTCGCTAGCAGCCCTCTTCAGGGATTCTCTGACTCTGGAAAACTTTTTCTTCTTCTTTTTGATTTTGGATTAAAATAACAATTCAATATATGGTTCCAGCATCTAGAAAGAATCTTTTTAATTATGGACTTGGTTCTCTCTTTGTATACTTTTGAAAAGTTGGATTTTGATGAACTCTTTTCTCTCTCTGATTTTGGACTAAAACTAAAAGTCTAATCTAAAATTTTAAATGGCTTCTAAACCTGGAAAGACTGTTCTTAATAAAAGACTTGAGCATCCCTCTGTTTATACCTAAAGAATGCAATTTACTTCTTATTCAACATCCCCCAGGATTTAACACCTGAAAACCTATTTGATACTTTAAAAGTTATGAAGAATGAACTGGTTATGGAATTTAACTCAAAAATTAATGAAATTAATGAAAAAAATGAAGGCTGTCCTAGAGGAGATGGACATTAGAAATAAACAACTGAGGAATGATATGATATTTGCAGTTGAAGGATTAGCAGGAAACATGGAAATCTTGGAGAAAGACATGGAAGTAATTAAACAGTCTGTGATAACCTTGGGGGAAAATATAGAAAAAACCCAAAACAATATTGAAAATTTTGAAACAGAGGTGTTAATGACTCAATTCAGAAGCATGGAATTTGCTATAAGACTAAGAGATTTAAAAGAGAAAAAATATGAAGATTTGAAAGGGAGGGTGGTGGAGGCTCTGGTGCATGTGTTAGGAATGACTGAAGAAGAACTGGTCATGCAAATTGATAAGATATACCGTGTCAACTCCTGGATTGCTAAACAAAAACATCTGCCAAGGGACATTGTAATATATTTTACTACAAGGGTATTACGTAATAAAATTCTACAGGCGACCTTCAAGAATAAGCTTCAGGTAAATGGACAGGAAGTAATGACACTGAAAGAAATTCCTCCAAAAATGCTTAGAGCCAGAAAGGATTATACTTTTCTGGTGGAAGAACTTAAAAAACAGAACCTACAGTACAAATGGGATGCTCCAATGGGGATAGTGGTGAGATATTTCGAAAAGAGATACCGGCTCAACACGATAATGAAAGCTACTGATTTCTATGTTAAAGTTCTAAAGGCCGATATATCCAAAATTCCAGAAGGAAGAAGCATGAAAGCAACAGAAGAGAAGAGAGGAGAGTCACCGATAAATGTGCAAACGGAAAGACCTTTGATGATTCAAGGTGATTTACAGAGCCAGAGAGATGTTCATAATGTGGAAGAGGAAACAGAAGATCAGAGTCAGACAATAGCAGAGCTGACAAATCCAAAAACTGCTAAGCTACAAAAGGCTGCAAAAACCAGATCTAAAATTCAACCTAGAAGAAGGAATGATTAGAATTTGGGAAGTTATAGGACAGATGGAGAGATGAATAAAAATTGATATTTTGCAGTATGAAGACTTATTGACTATTGAGGAAATAATCTTGATGGTTGTGTCTTTTTCTTTTTTGTTTTTCCTTCTTCTTTTTTATTATTATATCATAAAGCAATTAAAGATTTAGAATTACTGTGAAATTAGTAATTTGATATATTGTAATGTTAGGTTATTAATAATGTGTTTGACTCTTAGATTATGTTTAAAAATTTCTGAGTTATAAGGGGTTAAAGAAATATAGAAATACCGGAATTAACAATTTGTTAGAATATTTTAAATTATTATGTATACCGAAGAGGTATTGTTGGAAGAAGGAAGTTTTACTTAATATTGAGGAAATGATGTTGATGGTTGTAACTGAATGAAATGGATTTCTCCTTTTTTTCTTTTTTTCTTTTTTCTTTTATTACTATACTTTAAAGATTATATAAATTCCATATAAAGGAAAGATAATTAGTGGAGCAAATTATCAGCCTGAGATATTGAAATGATGCTTGATTAACAATATGTTTGATTTTTAGATTACCCTTAAAAGGTTTTGAGCAATAAGGAGTTAAAGATTTAAAGAGATGTGGAAATTAAGAATTTGTTAGAATAATTGAAATTTATTTTATTGAATATTATGCCCTGTGATTTCTCTGGGAAGTGGGGGGGGGGGGGGGCGGGAGGGGGATGGGGGGAAGGGGGGAGAAAAAGAGAAAAATGTTTGTACTTTGTACTAATAAAACTTTTTGAATAAATAAAAAATAAGTGCAAATTATTAAAAACTACAAATGTTAAGAACCTGGCAACAAAATGCTTTTTTTGGCATTTCAGAAGAAAAAGAACACTGCTAGTTTTGAATTGTAATTAATGTATTGTGTTAGGTAGCTGCCAAATATATTGTTAAAGACAGACTGCATTTGAAAATCAAGGCTCCAACCTCTTTTGGCAGAGGTAAAGAGAAGCCTCTCCCCCTCCCCTTTCTCTTTTTAAATTAATTTTTTTATTAGAGAAGCCTCTCTTGATTGACACCCAGGCATGAGATTTTTCAAGCAAAAAGATGGTAGTGAATTGTCTTCTTTCACTCTTAATTTTTATAAAATTATCCATATTGCTTGAGGGTGAGGCCACAGAAGTAGTTTGCATGTTTTATCTTCTGCTGATTTTGTATGTGTGTGTTCTTCAAGTCAGTATTGATTTCTGGCAATTGCTTGGACTAGTCCTTGCAGTTTTCTTGGCAAGATTTTGGAAGTGGTTTGCCACTACCTGCTTCCCAGGGCTGAGAGAGAGTGACTGACTGAAGATCACCCAGCTGACTCTCATGCCTACAGTGGGACTAGAAGTTATAGCCACTCAGTTTCTATCTTAATGCCTTAATCATTATACCAAACCAGCTCACCTAATGATTTTAGTTTATCTATTATCTAATGCACATTATCACCTAATTACTGTGATGTAGAGTTGACTTTGAATTGGGAAGGAAGAGACTAAGTACCTTTCTCCAATGTTCAGCTGAAGTGTTATTCATCCATCCTTGAATGGGCAGAAAACTGTGAATTGGCTGTTCCTGTGACTGATCTCCTTCCTACCTTTTTGGCCTCTCTTCCCACTCACTACAGGCACTTGACTTTTCTTTAGCATAATCGGAGATAAAGCCTAAGAGATTTTATATCTCTTGAAGCTGTTTTTCAAAGGTGTTAGAGTAAAGGGTGGGGGGAGGAGAGATACATTTAGAGTTGTACAAATTCAAAAGATTAATTACATTTATATCACTTGTGGGTTGGGAGTGAGATGAAGGCAACTCCATGGAGACCCAGCTGGAAAAAAAGTTTGCCAGGGCATGTTTGTGCCATGCCATGCCTAGAGACAAGTGGGGGCAAGTCCTAATTCTTGAGACACTGGAATGATGTATAATTTCAACAGCCATGCTCATCATACCCTGCATTTAGCATGATCACTGAGAGATCCCGTCCCTCTTGGATTGAAACTGAATATACTGCATTCTAAAAATTATCTTCTTCATCTTCCTCTCAGTCCCAGAAGGAGAAAGGAAAATAGTGATCTTTTTGGGAGATTGGCCATTCTGAAGTGAAAACTTTCTCTTTTTTCCCATTGTATTAAATGTCTAAAGAAGGGAATTTCCAGGAATGAAGGGAAGAAATGTTCTTGCCATCCAGGAAACTCTGTCAAGTTTCCCGCTAAATTGAGTAAGATGTCTTTCTCCTTCTTCAAAAAAAGCTACAAACTTTACTATTTTTAGAGCTTTGTCTGTAATAATTTGAGGGACCAGATGATCCTTATAAGCACTCATGGCATGTACATCCTGAAAGAACTCAAAAAAGTCAAGATGATGCCTGCACTTGTTGTGATCAAACCCACCCACTTTGATGCTTGGGCATAGCCACCAACTTGACGTTTTAAACATCTCTATGGATGTTTTTGACCAACAGTTCCACATTACAAAGCTCTGCATATATGTACAACTTGGATGTACGTAATACATGAACATAAGTGCACCAGCGTGCCTACCGTCCCTGTCCTAATGTTCCCTCTTATCAGTACCCATCTTATGTATATAACAATGTTATATCTATGTATATTACCAACATGTACTTGACATAAATAAATAAATAAATAAATAAATAAATAAATAAATAAATAATAAATAAAAATTAAAAAAACTTTGTAAAAATAGCATGCAGGACTTGTGTAGGCCAATGCATGCTTTTCCGTGTTGCACTGGGAAAAGGGAAAACACTGTTTCTGAGCAAGTTTTTTTTAAAGATTGTAGCCTAAAATTACTCGTATCTTGAAATTATTTTTCACATAGATTGTTTACAAAACTATTATATCTGTTTTATAAATCAATGATTAGTGAGATCTGCAAGGTAAATAGAAATATTCTGAAGACGTACCAGCAGAGATCCTGTTTTACAAACCATTTAGGAGTGTCTAAAGAAACAGAGCGGTTAATAATGTAATATCCATTAGATTAGTTTGCTGATCAATTAGATCGCTAAACCAAATAAAAATGTATTTGCAAAAATAAATGGAATGAACTCTGCAATAAACAGGTTATCTCTGGATGAGGCTTCTGCACTAGTTCAAAACAGGCTCCAGACCTACCTGATTAGATGCTGTTAGCTTGTGTTGAGAGCCAATTACCCCCCCCCCCCCACTCTGCTCTTTTATTTTATACAGGTGCAAATCTGTTTTTTTTTTCTGGAACTGTCAAATGTAGATAGTTCATTCTCCAGTTGGCAGGTAATGTCCTACCTTCCCGCCTCTTGGCTCAAGCAACTGACTCACAGTTATGGATCAGCACAAGCAAACCAGCTAACCAGTGGTGGTATTGATGGTAAAGGCTCAGGTATGGATGCAGGTGTTATGCCCTACCCTGCCCTGCCCTGCCAGCACTTGTTTGGGATGCTTTTGCACGTACTTTTTTGCACATAGGGGAAGCATGCTAAATCTGTAATCAGAGAAACTCAAACTGCACTAAAAGATGGGTTGAAGCAGCAGAAAGTGAGCCAGTTTGGGCAATATTCTTATGCCTGTCATCTGTTCGGGTTATCAGCTATTTGTGCTGATCCAGGCAGTTCAAAAACCTTCACTTCCCCTCAGCCTGCCACCTCTCCAATTTGGGCATCTGATCCCTGGACTAGGAGGTTTGGCCAGGGACACAAGAGTCAAGTTCTGACAGATGGTTAGGCCCAGAGGTGTAGGCATTTGTCATGATCATTACTAATGATAGCAGTTTGTGATGGCTGGTGCCATGGGGAAAGGGCAGCCTTCTTTACATTGGAAATGAGAAATGTCTTCACCAAATGCAAGCCAGACAGAGGCAATTGGAATTTATGCTGGTTTTCTATTGATTTATAAATGGAGAAGAGCATTTTAACTGAGCCATAGAAAAGAACCCAATTTTACTCTTACAAGTTTCCTCTGGGCCATTGTACTTAGTTGTAAGAATCTGCAAATAAACAAGGCAGCCTAGATTCATTCTGCAGCTTCATTTAAAAATGCAACTTCTAGAAAGGTTCTGTATTACTTAGGAATTCCTTCTCCTTCCATTTGCTAGAGCAGCATGCAACCAATCTTAATGATATTGGAAAGTGCATCTGGTTGCAAAGCGGCCAATATTGTATTATTACACCTCCAGATGCTTTTAAATGCAGTGAAGTGATGGCACTAAGTAATTTGAGTGTTTCCCTTTTTAAAATAAACCATACTCTCTTGCACAGTTTCCTTGTACAACAGCATGTTTGTGGATGGAAAAGAACTGACTTGAAAATTTATTATTTTTTTCATGGGAGTTTGAGATTATGATTGCTTTTGTTTATCCAGAAACTGCAGGAGATGAGAGGTTGGGATAATTGTGGAATGGCATAGTTTGCATTCTTGTAGAAACATCCAGAAAAAAATGCTGACATTGCTGCTAAAAAAAACTCTACATGGATGTGTCTATCAAGTTACCAGGAACCAAGCTCAACTCAAAGCAGTCTTTAGTGAATTGATCAGTTGGAGGTATGGGGCTCCATTTGGCAGATGGGGATCTCAGCACACTCCTCTTTCCTGAACATCTGTGATGAAAATCTCTAGAAGTAATTTTCAAACTGCTGTAGGCAGGGGTGAAATTCAAAATTTTTCCCTACCGGTTCTGTGGGTATGGCTTGGTGGGCGTGGCAGGGGAAGGATACTGCAAAATCCCCATTCCCACCCCACTCCAGGGGAAGGATACTGCAAAATCTCCATTCCCACCCCACTCTGGGCCCAGCCAGAGGTGGTGTTTGCCGGTTCTCCGAACTACTCAAAATTTCTACTACCAGTTCTCCAGAACTTGTCAGAACCTGCTGAATTTCACCCAGATACTACTTCATCATCATCAGTGTTGTAAGATTCAGTGTCTATTTGGATTAGATTATATACATGAAATAGAAAATAAGATCTATATTTGTTTGTTTCTTAGATTTATATCTTGCCTCTCCTCCAAATGCCTTGAGCAGCAGAATGTAAGAAAACAGACTATATAATTCTGGACATTCTTTCTATTTGGATTAAAGATGACTCTGCTATTCTGTTATCTATCTTTCCTGCAATCTCCTGACTCCATGCTACTGTGACTATTTTATGCATGGTGAAGAAACAATGGCTCTAAGGTACTTTTTTCCCGTGAATCAAAGGAAGTAACAGATTTTTCTTTTTCTCAGTTAGAGCTGATTTCCCACTTCATGTTTTTCAACTTCCTTCTCAAGTCTCTACAGCTTGCTATCCTTGGGGAATCACTGTGGCTTCTCATGCTTTCAATCTCAACTTTGCTTTTGGCTCTCTGTCAAAAGATTTCACCCCCACTCCTTGGAGCCCTTGTCTGAGAGCCATGTGTGTTTTCTTTAAGCATTCTGCCTGAGAACTGTGCTATGCTATTTGGCCTTGTACATATGTATGGCTCTTAATCAGTGGCTGGATACAGCATATTCATGAATCTTCTTCTGTGGTGACTATTATGTCTGCATTGACTTGGCCCCTGGGAAAAATAAATGAGTCGGGGCACTGCATACATAGAACATACAGCGGCATATTTCTTTCCCAAATGACAAACCCATATTTAAATTTAAGAGGCTTGTTTTACTCATTCTTAATTATCTTTTTAAAAATCATCTTATTTTTTTATTGAAAGATAGAAATCAATACTTTCAATAATTGCACAACTCAAGGCAGAAGGTGCTATTATCTATGTGGTATTTGGATTTCTCAATCATTTTTGTAAGAATGACAAAATTATTTATTTATTTATTTATTTATTTATTTATTTATTTATTTATTTATTTATTTATTTATTTATTTATTTATTTATTTATTTATTTATTTATTTATTTATTTATTTAATTTTAGTGTTCTTATATGCCGCCTTACTCCCTGGGGACTAACTAACTAACTAACTAAATAAGTAAATAATTCTTCCTGAGGTTTGTTTACTTTCTAGACCAGCAGCAATGATTTGTGGTTTTAACCACTGAACCGAGTAATTGGGAAAAGAGTGAAATACTTTTATAAAATAATTTTATTCTAAGAACCTTTGGCTCGAAGTTCCAATTCCTTTTGTTTTCTGCTGGACTCAGCAATCCCTACGTTTTCTGAAAATGATCAGAAGCTTAGAGAAACCTGGGGTAAGATTAGCACAGCGAAGTTGGTGGAATTGTATTTAATCATGTAGAGAAGAACATGGATTGAGTGCTAATAGAAGCAAGAATTTTCTATTAAATTCAGGCATGGGAATGTATAAAATCTCTGAGTCTCCTGAAGTAGAGATGCAGATATCTGCTGATTCAGATAGACCAAAATCAATGTTTCACTGGTTGATGTTGGGCAAAATAGGGCAATCCTAGGGCAATCAGAGATGTGATGGATTCATAGGAAGGTTGAAGTCCCATTTGTTCTGCCTACATATACACAAATTTGGTCCAAAATTATACCAGTCCTAGGGGTAGCATTATTACTCTTTCACTGAGGCTATAGAAAGGAAATATTTTGAACCATCTTCTAGGCCTGCCCACAGTTAGCTCTCGGGCATTTTATCTCACAAAGAAACCTCTTTTCTCTAAAAACAGAATTGCTTTGGCCAAAAGGGAAAAGGGAAAATGACAAAGGGAAAGGAATAAGTGTTTCTATATCAAATATGAATTTTTTAAAATTATAATAACACCACTGATGATATTTCCTAGTCTGGGTAAATATGAAACATCTACAAGGAAACAAGCAAGCTCAGAGAGCACCAAGGACCCCTCATGTCAACCCTGAGCTACAAATATTCTTCTTTATTATAACAGATGTACAAAAATGAAGACATTTTTCAAAGAAAAAAAAAGCTGCAAACTTAAATTGATTAAATATAAAGTATAGAATTAAAAGGAAAAACGCTTTAAATGTACGAGGCAGCTGAGACAAAATAGATGTCATAAAAATCCAGAAGAGTCAAATATTGGTATCCAAATGTTTTCTGATTTCTGAAGATTTTCTGATTCTTTCTCATCAGTAACACTGGTAGACTGTTATTGAGGATAGAATATTATGTATCCAAAATATAACATAATACATACATAATATTATATTATTATAATATATAATATATAATATTATATTATGTATCCAAAATATAAGGATGTTCTGTATATAATGGGCAAGCAAGACCAGTCTGGCACTTAACAGAGTGAGACACTTGTTTTAGGCAGGATGTATTGTGGGGCATCATACCAGCCCTTTAACCACTTTATTTATTTGTTTGTTTGTTTGTTTATTTGTTTATTTATTTATTTATTTATTTATTTATTTATTTATTTATTTATTTATTTATTTATTTATTTATTTATTTATTTATTTATTTATTTATTTATTTATTTATTTATTTATTTATTTATTTATTTATTTATTGGTTCTTATATGCCGCCCTACTCCCGAGGACTCAGGGCGGTGTACAGCAAACATACAAGAACACCAGCAAATAAACATTAATTAAAACCAAGTACAAAAATTAAAAAATTAATATTTAAGAAAATTTAAGAACATCCATCAACCAGACATAGTGATAACTTAAGTTCAACAGAGGATACTACTCAGGGGTGAAATTCAAAATTTTTCCCTACCAGTTCTGTGGGCGTGGCTTGGTGGGCATGGCAGGGGAAGGATACTGCAAAATCTCTATTCCCACCCCACTCCAGGGGAAGGATACTGCAAAATCCCCATTCCCACCCCACTCCAGGGGGAGGATACTGCAAAATCCCCATTCCCTCCCCACTCCTGGGGGAAGGATATTGCAAAATCTCCATTCCCACCCCACTCTGGGGCCAGCCAGAGGTAAGGTGACCAGACGTCCCGCTTTTGGCGGGACAGACACGCTTTTCAAGCGTGTGTCCCGCGTCCCGCATTCTTTTCAAAAAGTCCCGCTTTTTTTGAAAAGAATGCGGAAACAGCGGGACGTCTGGTCACCTTAGAGGGGAAGCAAAAGAGAGTCGGGCGGAAGCAAGTCGGGTGGAATTCCAGCGAGGCGGCTGCCTGCTGGGGGGAGGGGGAAGGGAGGCTGCTCCTCCTCTCCTTCCCCCGCCCCATCCCTAGCCCCGCCCTCGGAGGTGCCGCTGCTGTTGGGAGGGGTGAGGGACGAGCGGCCCCTCCGGCGGCGCAAACAGCCCTTCCTCGTCCCCCTCCCCTTTCTTCCCCCCGTCGCCTTGCTGCCGCCATTGCCCTGGGGCCGGGCGGGCGACCGGGAGACCGCGGCGCTTGGATGCCTGGAGCAGGTAAGCTGCCAGCTGCCTCCTTTCCCCGTCTCCCGCCTCCCGTTCGTTGCTTGCCAGCCCGGCCGAAGGGGAGGCGGGAGGCGAGGAAAGGCCTCCCGAAGGGGAGGCGGGCTCCCGAAGGGCTGCCGGCTCCCGAAGGGGAGGCGGGAGGCCTTCTCCCATCTCCCCTTCAGGAGCCGGCAGCCCTTCGGGAGCCCGCCTCCCCTTCGGGAGGCCTTTCCTCGCTTCCCGCCTCCCCTTCGGCAGGGCTGGCAAGCAACGAACGGGAGGCGGGCAACGGGGAAAGGAGGCAGCCGGCAGGTTACCTGTCGCAAGCTCCAGGCATCCAAGCGCCCTCCCGCCTCCCCCCCCACCTGGATGCTGGCATTTGCTGTTTTGCCCTCTGCGCATGCGCAGCGTTCTGCGCATGCGCAGAGGGCAAAACAAATGGCGGCGCCCTGGCGCCCCCCTGTCCCGCTTAACAAAAAATTAATCTGGTCACTTTAGCCAGAGGTGGTGTTTGCCGGTTCTCCGAACTACTCAAAATTTCCACTACCAGTTCTCCAGAACTTGTCAGAACCTGCTGAATTTCACCCCAGATACTACTTCATCATCATCAGTGTTGTAAGATTCAGTGTCCATTTGGGTTAGATTATATACATGAAATAGAAAATAAGATCTATATTTGTTTGTTTCTTAGATTTATATCTTGCCTCTCCTCCAAATGCCTTGAGCAGCAGAATGTAAGAAAACAGACTATATAATTCTGGACATTCTTTCTATTTGGATTAAAGAGAATGTGGGTGGAAAACTCACAAAGGCCTTTACATATGCAGAAAGATGTGTAAAATCCTGAAGTTAAATGGGAGATTGTATCAAACATAACTTCTGTCCCATCTTGCCAAAAATAGACCTGGAAAAAAAGGCAAAAGAAGGGAAACAAAATGATGAGGGGTTCCGAACAATTATTTTAGAATAAAAGGCTCAAATGTTCCTGATCTTTAATTCAGGGGGGAGGAAGAAAATGAAGGGGGACATGACTTTAGATCCAATATGGAATTAAGATATGGGTAGGGAGAATTTTTTTTTTCATTGAATCAAAATATTAGGAACATGGGCCAGCCAACAAAGCTGATTAGAGATGAAAGAAAATATTCTTCACGCAGAACATTATTTTGCTACCACATGATGTGATGGTCACTAACTTGGATGGCTTTAAAAGGTGTTTGATAAATCCATGAAAGGCAGGACTATCAAGGGCAATGGGTTTTGAAGATTCAATGTTATTTTCAGATTGGGGGGAGCATGCTTGAAATTGCATATTTAGTTGCAACAAACAATGGTAGAGAGCACTATGTTGAATGGCCAATGTGAGATAGAAAATGCTGGACTGAAATGACTCTTAGGTTGGTTCAGCAAAGTTGTTCTTATAGCCCCCCCTTTTTTTAAACAACCCTGTAAATCAGTGGTTCCCAACCTTTCTAATGCCGCAACCCCTTAATATAGTTTCTCATGTTGTGGTGACCCCCAACCATAAAATTATTTTTGTTGCTATTTCATAACTGTAATTTTGCTACTGTTATGAATCGTAATGCAAATATCTAATATGCAGGATGTATTTTCATTATTACAAATTGAACATAATTAAAGCATAGTGATTAATCACAAAAACAATATGTAATTATGCCAGATCAGAAATTCTCGGGCCAGTCTTTGCAAGAGCACAAGGAATATCATCTTCCACAACAAATCTACTTCTGTATTTAGACTTGATAACCAACAAGTGTACAGCAATATTTCTCAATCTCAGCAACTTTTAAGGTGCCTGGACTTCAACTCCCAGAATTCAAAGCAAAGCTGGCCCCTTAGCTGATGCCGTCAAAGCTCGGCCGCCTGGCGTCACAAACGCCTCTCACCGAATGGCACCTCTCCCGACCAATTGGAGGGCTCGAGCGAGTTGAGTTGATACAGCCAGGCTTGTGGCAGTGTGGAGGGAGCTGAGGATGCCGGGGCGACCCCTGGGAAATGGTCGTTCGACCCCCAAAGGGGTCCCGACCCCCAGGTTGGGAACCACTGCTGTAAATGGTCTGAATGAATATTCTAAACTTAACAGGTTCATAATACAGCTAACTATGCACAGACTTTCATCTTGAGCATTTACCAATCTAGTATTAATTCATCCTTAAAATATGGACTATATATTTCCAAAATATCATTCTACATTTCTGAAACATTATTATAATTGCACTAGTCCTGAACTGATACCAAATAATTTGTCAGAAGATATAATTTTGCCCTACTGTACCCACACTCTTGGCTGCCAATTTGCTACATAGCTCCTACAGTATTTGTCTTTTAGATTGAATAATAGTTTATTTATTTATTTATTTATTAAACGCTCTTATAGGCTGCCCAATCCCGTGGGACTCAGGGCGGCGTACAGCATGAATAAGAACGTACATTTAAAAACAATCATAATTTAAATTAAAATATAATTAAAAAGAACATTATAAACACAACATTCAGGGGGAATCTGATTGTCCTATAGTGACCTTTCTCTTAAAATATAAGTGTAAATATCATACAATTAGACCATGTATATCCTTACACTGACATCATTATGATTTTAATTATGTGGAATATATTGTTTGAAGAGGTGGGGAGTAAGGAGGAGAAGGAAAAATACTGTATATATTCAGAATGAAGTGATTTACTTTAGTCTGCCAATTATCAAAACAAGTTGATTTTACAACTTGCCAAAAGAATATGCCTTCTGTCCTGCATTTCTTTCTAGAGAATTTTAACATAGTATTTTCTTCTAAGCGACTGAGACATGTGTAAAGTGTTATAAATCTTCTGTTTGTAGCCATCCAGAGGTGTTAACATCATAGTGGGGAAGCAGCTTAGATGTGACAGACAGAAAACAGGAACTCTTGTGTGCAAACATACTATAGGTTACAGTTTCTTGCTATAGTTTAGTATTAGCCAAGGAGATTTAAAATGCACTATTCAAGGCAGCCCTTTCTATAATCTTGTATTTGTGCCTTCCCCTAATTCATTTTTAATGAAATTTTCCGAAGAAAGTCAAAAATTTCAACCTTCTAGATCAGTGATGGTGAACCTTTTCGGCACCAAGAACAATCAGCTGGCCGGCGCGCATGCACACACCGGTTTTCGGTATTGCCAGGTGCGCGAAGGACTGCTGATCGTCGTGCGCGCCAGAAACCCGGAAGACAAACAGGCAAGGCCCTGTGTGCCGTGCGACATGGCTTTGCATGCCACTTTGGGCACGCGTACCATAGGTTCGCCATCACAGTTCTAGATTCTTCTAGATTCTCTCAAGGACTTATAGCGGCCTCATTCAGGCATTCTAAATTTACATTTACCTATATTCCTACACAGCATTTGGGTTGTGCTCTGTAACTGCACTCAGCTCTTCACAATCCACTTCATAATTATAAATCCTGATGATCTGGGATTCTCAGTTGTGTATTGGAGCTGTATTCACTCAGATGAATCTGGATTGCAATCTTTTCCCAGACCTGCCAATTCAAGCTGGAAAGGGAAGGCTTGAGTGGATGGTTGCCCTCATAGGTCACCTCAGAGTTCAATTACTAAACTTCCCAAAAGAGTAGTACTGTAATGCCGATTATTGTAACTTTTAGAATAGTCTGGGAAGAATACTCTCAAGTTTTCCGGGAATCACTTGAGATTTGTAAATATCATTTCCTGCAATAGTGCGCCTTGAGTCTTGATAATTGCGACATTTTCATGAATAAGAGGATGTATTGCACTTCTTTGCTGCTACCCTTCAGTTACCACAGTCAGAAAGAAGTGATATAATGAATCAGCCTTTTGCTTGCAAAGTGTTCATCCGCAATTAATGCATCCACATTAACTCATTTCTCATTAAACTATGTGTTTAACCCCCCCGAAAAGTCACATTTTCATCATACTCAAAAATAATTTCATAGATTTTACAAACACATTCAAAAATATATTTTCTTGAAATTCAGGCTGCTTTAAACAAAGAGGGATTTAATGGCCAAGAGCTGTGTGCACGATGTGAAAAGCTGGTGTGTTGTAAAGTTCTAATCTTTTTGTTACCCAGGAGAAAAAAAAGTCAGATCTCTTCAAACAGATCAAACCTCTCAAGCATTCCTAAGCACGAACATTGTTGGTAAAATACTTTTGGTTTCTGAAAGCAGCAATTGTATGGAATAGAAGGTCTACTAAGCAACACGATTCACTCTGAGTTAGTATCTGATAGAGAGATAGGTGGTGTATAAATTTCATAAATAAATCCTAAGGGATCTACAAAGGGATCGGTCTGGAGATCTTTGGAGATGACAAATCACAGAGACCACTGTTCTATTAAATGCCTGCGCAATCTAACTTGCAATGTAATTTACTGAATTAATCTGTTTCTCTGTTTTAGTCTGGCAAAAAGCACTGCCTCATGGCTTGATAAGCAAGTTAATGAACAATGTTTGAAAATTGCCAGCCTGATATTTTCAGTTACTGAGAGCAACACCAGATAGGAAAAGGGAGTCTGTTAGGTCATTGTATGCCCGTGAATAACATGTTGGAGACGGGCAGCATGTTGGCAGTGAAGGAACTTTTCAGAGGTCACACATACCCATTCATGCATGTTTGTCTTTCTGTAGGTCTCTGTCTGTTTCACTCATGCAGACATTCTTTGTCTGTCTTTGGACTCTCACTTTGCCCTCCCTGTTATTCTGCTGAAGACTTGTTTTTCCCTGCTGCTAACAGTAATTTGAACTATGGTGCTGGAGAAGACTCCTGCGAGTCCCTTGGACTGCAAGGCGTTCAAACCGGTCAGTCCTAGGGGAGATCAACCCCGACTGCTCTTTAGAAGGCCAGATCCTGAAGATGAAACTCAAATACTTTGGCCACCTAATGAGAAGGAAGGACTCACTGGAGAAGAGCCTAATGCTGGGAACGATTGAGGGCAAAAGAAGAAGGGGACGACAGAGAATGAGGTGGCTGGGTGGAGTCACTGAAGCAGTAGGCATGAGCTTAAATGGACTCCTGGGGATGGTAGAGGACAGGAAGGCCTGGAGGAATGTTGTCCATGGGGTCACGATGGATAGGACACGACTTTGCAACTAACAACAACAAGCAGTAATTTATTCCTTTGGCCCAGCTCACCCTTGGTCATTGACAAAACAGCAGGTTTTGGGGTTCCATGGGCCATGGGCAAAGTGAACCTTTCCAGATTGTGGACTAATGACTGTGTCAGCAATGCTAGTAATTATTACTGTAAAAACAATCATAGCCCTGAGGCACTTTAAAAAGTTTAAGGCCTGTAATCAACTTCACTGAGAAGCACCTGCCACAAAAATCTTTTTGCCTCAATAAAAAGAACACACCACCACAAATCTACAGCATTTGTTTTTTGGGTATCACAACTCTTGATTGTTTTTGTTTCAATAAACTAACACAGTTTTCTTTTGGCAGCTGGTATTCTGGATTGTCACTATTTTTTATTTGTGTGTATTTAAACTGTAATGGTATTCTCATCAGTTGTTCTTTTCATTTCATTGGCATCAAATTCTACTATTTTTTCTTCTCTACACCCCTCCATATAATGTATCTATGACTGAACATTACACCTCATGCCTCTGACAATGCAGACTCTCATCCATGAAAGTCCCATAGGTGCTTTTTCAGGAGGCAATGGGAATTTCAACTGAAACTGGATTTTCAACTGCCTCTTGAAAAAGTTGCCTCTTGAAAAAGTTGCCTCTTGAAAAAGTTGCCTCTTGCCCTTTGGGATAACAATGACCTGGATGATTGAGAATCTCTACAGACATCCAGGAAAGTGTTCCAAACTAGATGTATTAGGCTTATAAAGGTGCCATAAAAATCTTTGATTCTAATCAAGCCGTATGATGTCCTTTGGCATGATCTCCCATGATCCTATCATTGTTGAAAAACGACATTAAAGCACTGATGTAGAGATGGAATAGTTCCTTTGGCTCACTTCCTTCCCCAAAATTAATTTTAAAAAAAATTCAACCACAGTATTTTTACAGTCAAATTTCCTACCACTGGAAGTAAACTCCACTGGCACTGGGAGTAAATTGTCCTGAACTTAATCAGGTTTGCTTCAAAGTAACTAGGGCTCATTTGAAGGATCTTGGCCATCAGAAAGGTTTAGGTTTTGCCATCTAATATGCAGATCTTTCCCCCCTCTCCAATGTGGAGTTTATGTGAGTAAACTAAATATGCTTTGGGGAATGCTGCAAGTAACAGAAAAGCCCTATAAGCAGAAGTGGAAAAGCTTGTGCCCCAGCTGTTGCTGAACTCTACTCATGCCAATGAGCCAGGGGAAGCAGATGCAAGTTCTATGCAGCACAAACCTAGAGGTTTCAGCTCCTAAATTTGAAAAAAAGTGAGGCATAAGGACCAGTACTACAGGATTGGGCAGCCTATAAGAACTTTTAATTAAATTAAATTAAATTAAATTAAATTATATATTAACAATTCTTCAGAAAAGGCAGGCTGTTGCTTTGCTCGCTAGTGGATTGGCATACTTTGCATGCAGAAGGCTGGCCCCGGTCCAATCACTATTATCTTCCAGTTTCCCTAGAATAAGTCTTGCTTGACAAATTCAGCTGAGCAGCACTGTGACTGTCAACTGTTCTAAGATACACTGCTGCACACCCAGCCTCAATAGGGAGGAAGATTCCTGACATGCTTTTGTGCTATTTCTGTCTATGTGTCTGTCAAATAGAGAGAAAGAGATACTGGGGTGTCAAACTGGTGGCCCATGGGCTTGGATGTGTCACGTGCAGGCCATGACCACCCCAGCTCCGCGAATGGGAAAAACATCACAAAATATCATGTGACAGCAACGTGATGCCATGAGTTTGACATCCGTGCTGTAGTATAATGATGTCAAGAGGGATTGCGATCCTGCTGTTTGCAACATTAACACATAAATAAACACTAAGTGTTTTTTTAAATTTCAGCATTTCTGCTTCATTTTACCCATGCTATATGTGCCAGTTTGATAAAAATCACGGTCAGTTTATGCACAACAGATATATACAACAGTATATCAAAGACCTTCCTCCAATAACAAGTTAGAGATTTCTCATTTGTAGTAGACTGTACACACCATTATCCTAAAAGTGGTGTTCCTTGTTGCCCTTCCCTAGCCTGCTTCTGCTTCCAGGATCCGCAGTCACCCGACTTTCCTCAGAACAATAAATGGCAAAGAATAACAGATCACAAAGCTGCCCTTGGATGAGGATGAAATAAGGGGGAAATAGTACTTTAACCACAATGCACTTAAAGGTATCTTAGGCCTGTCTTAATAATTGCCTAAACACACAGCAAAAAAAAAAAAAAAAAGACGCTGCTAGTGCCCATTTGGACTGTGATTGGGAGTAAGTGTGTCTATGCTTCTCTCATACATCTCTCCCCCCCCCCCACACACTCCAAATCAGATGGATGGATGAGTTTCTTCAATAATCCAGGATGCAGAGCAGTGGTGAAATCCATTTTTTAAAACTACCGGTTCTGTGGGCGTGGCTTGGTGGGCGTGACGTGACTTGATGGGCATGGCTTGGTGGGCGTGGCAGGGGAAGGATACTGCAAAATCTCCATTCCTCCCCACTCCAGGGGAAGGATACTGCAAAATCTCCATTCCCACCTCACCCAGGGGAAGGATACTGCAAAATCCCTATTCCCTCCGCACTCCTGGGGCCAGCCAGAGGTGATATTTGCCGGTTCTCCGATCTACTCAAAATTTCCACTACTGGTTCTCTAGAACCTGTCAGAACCTGCTGGATTTCACCCCTGAGCACAGGTCTCCTTTCCAGCCTCCATCTGACACATGAAGCATCTTCAGGATACAATCATTCTACACATCTCTTCTCTCACTGGAATTGAGTGATTTGTTTACTTTTGTCTTCACTCTCAACATTATTTTCGTATGCACTGATTCTGAAATTATGTTTAACTGCCATCATTGGCACATGTAAATAAACATGTGCATATATCCTTCACCCACACATTATCTATGCAGTCTTCTTTTAAAGCCATCCAGCTATTGTCAATCTACTAACTGGTCAAATGATTGTCCAGTCTATTTTTTTAAACATTCACTGAAAATTTCCACCCATTATTTCTTGTCCTGCCATCTGGTGCTTTGGAGAATAAGTCAATCCCCATTTCTTTGTGATAGCCCCTCAAGTAATAAAGCAGCATTATCACTAACATGCTCTTGATGTTATCCCTCTGTTGATGTAGCCCAGGACTGCATTGGCTTTTTTGGCAGCTGAGGCACATTGCTGGATCATACTTAAGTGGTGGACACCTAAATCTCTCTTACAGTTACTACTGTTGAGCAAGGTACCATCTATTCTGTACCCATGCATCTGGTTTTTCCTATCTAAGTGCAGGACCTTACTTTTCTCATCACTGAACAGCATCTTGTTGGATAGGGCCCAATGCTCAAGTGTGTCAAGATCCTTCTGAATCTTGAGTCTATCTTCCAAAGTGCAATTCCCCTCAGCTTGGTGTCACCCGCAAATTTAATGAGTTTCCCCTTTATCCCCTCATTTAGATCATTTATGAAGATGTTGAAGAGCACATGTTCCAAGATAGAACCTTGAAGTACACCAGTGTATGCTTCCCTCCATGTAGATGTAGTTCCATTAAGGACTACATGCAGTTGTTAATCCATCTGGTGGTGATGTTGTCTATCCCACATTTTTCTATCTTATCAAGAAGTAGGCTGTAGTCTACTTTGTTAAATGCCTTACTAAAGCCCAATTATACTATGTCCATTCCTGTTCCACTAATTTAGTCACTTTAATAAAGAAGGATATAAGATTTATCTGCCATAATCTGTTTTTAATAAACCCCTGCTGGCTTGTTCATTTTTAGGTGGTCACAAATCCACTGCTTGATTATCTTTCCCAGAATTTTCCCAGGTATTAATGTCAAGCTGATTGGCATTGGCATCAGCTATGCTTCTTACATTACTGTACAAATTGATCTCTTCTCCCTCATTCCTCCCATTTCCCTTCACATAACCGAATATAATTCAGGACTAATTTGTTAATAATCAGGCAGGTAGCCTGCTGCTTCATTCATATAATTTATATAGATGGGCAACCTCTTTCTCTGCATGAGCTTGCTCCTTTGAATCTTTCCCACATCCTCCCAACCACAGTAAAAGCTGGAAAGTCTATTTTGAGATGGGTGACATGGAATACAAAAGGACTTTGTTCTTGACCAACATGGCACCACTGTTTCAGCCTGAACTTTCCCCACATCTCCACATCAACCCAAATGGGTTGCCACTATTTAAAAAAGGAAAAGATCTTTCATCAGGAGAGGTTCAACAAACCTATTAATAATTTCAATAACAGATACAGTTGGAAAATGCTATCCCTGTTATCTCCCATGGCTCTTAAGCTGGGTGCATTGGGGTATAAAAGCAATCTACCCTGGATTTCAATGTTGTGCACTTCCTTGGAGAGATCGGCCAAAACAGACTATTGTAGCACAGACAGGAAGGAATGTCATTGGCTACCTCAAACGCTTGTGTCAAGATGCACATATTTGAAAATGATATGTTTAAAATGCATATAGGCTGCATGTTAGAGCAAATGACTTTCTGTACATTAGGGAGGTTTTCTACAAAATCTACATTTTGGAAAAAGTTGCCCCCAGTATTCCATGGATCAGAAAAATTGCAAACCATAACAAATGTGGATTTTTTTTCTCTCTGTCTCTAATGTATATATCATTTCCTCCTTAGAAGATACTCTCTCTTTCTTGTGGTCTCACATGTGATTTCCTTCCTACTATCAAGTCAACTTTGAGTAGGATTGCATGATTTTTCAATGCAGTGATTAGTGTGTGCAGTTCCTTTGTAAATCAGCATGATTCCAGACTGAGATAACTAATGGGAATGATAAAGAAGCCGCAGTTGGCAACCACTGCTTAGCAGTTCCAGCTAAAATAACTTCTCATTTAAATAATCCTACTTTTCA
This sequence comes from Diadophis punctatus similis, assembly GCA_023053685.1. Classification (NCBI taxonomy): domain Eukaryota; kingdom Metazoa; phylum Chordata; class Lepidosauria; order Squamata; family Dipsadidae; genus Diadophis; species Diadophis punctatus. The sequence goes on along the minus strand of JALIGW010000002.1, from coordinate 183,335,138 downwards.
TCATCCCTCTTCCACAGCCAGCCCAAATATTTATGTTTCAACAACTGCCAACTTCTCACAAATATATTTAAACGCTACATCTTTGACATCCACTTAGAATTAAAAATTAAGGCAACATAGTAAGATGATGGTAAAAACATATATCACAATTACATAATAAAATTGTAAACAATTTAGAAATGTTGTCAAAATTATTTCTTTTCACTGCAACAAGCAGTGATTTATGAGTTTATGGCACAAGAGAAATTAGCAAACATTTCTAAAAAAAATAGAACACTTGACAGTAAGAAGTGTATTTTTAGATGCTTTTGAAAATGATGGAATGAATGTATTTGAATTCATTTCAGAAGCTGTCCCTTCCATCATACGATGTTAGGAAACTCATCTGTTTTAAATTCTCCTCACTTTCGAGAGAATTCTGTGACTGGAAATTTGTTTTGAATAGCACAACTGATTGGAGCTCGAAGCAGTCAATGGGACAATCCATTTAATCCCAAGCTTTCTTTTCGCAGAGCAATTTACAGTAGCACAAGAGTTCTTCTCAAAAAATTTGCTGTTTGTTGATATCATTACATCAAAGCTGTCAAATTTCTGAGGTGCACTGTCTCCTCTTACCTTCCTCCTGCTGTAGTTTCCAAAGGGCCTTCTCATTATTCCTTCTACTTTCTTCTATGAAAGGAAGTTGGCAATAGAAAATATGGATGAAATCTACTAAACAGATCCATTATTCTCTATATTGGAATTGGCATTATGGCCAAATTCAAGGACACCGTGCCAGGAAATTCTCTTAACATGCATCTTCATTGCTGCTAATTTATAACAACTGCTATAACAGATGATGTGCTTCCCAGCAATCCACAGCAAAGTAGTCTGTAAGCTTTTCTTAGGAATCCAAAATATTTCCCATAATTTGTAACACGTACCTGCAGATCAGTGGTGGGTTGCTCCCGGTTCGGACCGGTTCTTAGAACCCGTAGCACTGGCGGCGGGAGGCTCCGCCCACCCACCCAGGATGCTTCTGCGCATGTGCAGAAGCATCTCACGCGAGCGTGAGCATGAACCGGTGGCAAAATTATTTAGAACCCACCACCATGTACAGTTGGTGCTCTTCCAAAGAACACTAGTGGCTTAGAGATTCTTTACAGCAAGATTTATTATGTGAAAGAGGAACGGGCTTCCAAACAGATGGTTTCTTTAATAATTAAAATAAAATGCTAAATTTTAACTTGTTCCCTCCCTCCCTTCTTTCCAACTGGGTGGGGGAAAATACTTTTCTCCTGCTTAAACGATGACTTCTGACTTTGGGAATCTTGCTTGGTCAAAAGTTTGCTCACCAGGATACATGGACTATAATCCCATGGCGTTTAAGGAAATTATGTTCCCTGAAAGGATCTGCTGTACAATTTACCCACAAAGTGACAAGCTAAATGCAGGAGCCAGTCCAGAAATTAACTCTCTGCCTTGCTTCCTATTTAAAAGGGGAAAAAAAGCCATGCATCAATTGGAAACAGGAAAAAGGTATCACGTTACCTGTGCAGAGAAGAGAAGGAATAAAAAAAATCAGCTGCAAGTGATAGTCAGGAAGGTTACTCTCTCTTTCTCTCCCTTTGGAGGTGCCCTTTCTAAGTTCTGTCTCTTTCAGCTGCTGAATTTCTACCGGCAGAGAAGGAAATTCTCCGGGTTGATAGCAAGAGTGATAACTGCCTCCAATTCTATTCCTACTTCCCTCCCACTTCTCCCCCACCCCCACATATCAAAGCAGCCAATGAGTTGGCTGGCTGATTTTTGCATATGTGAGTCAAGGAAGGAGTGGGCAGAATGAGAATTTTCAAGGGCTGCATTCTCTGCTGCCTTTCCAAGAAAGTGATGTCCGTAGAATCCACCATCATATGAGGCCAGAAAAATCTGCCTAAAATCCCAGAACAACATACTCACAAGAGCAGCTTCCTGTCGAATATTACACAATGTGCATAGTTGGGAAACAGCAAAAAGACACCCAGTTTGCCCAAAGGCAGGGCCCTCTCTTGCCAGACAGTAATGCACATAATGGAGTCGACCAGGATTTTCTTTGCTTGCCAAGTAAAGCAGGTTGTGGTGAGAATAATATAAAGGAAAAAGCTCCTGTTACTGGGCCCCTATGAATAATTCATCCAAAGGGATGGTCAAAGAAAACAGATTTGTTTCCGAAACAACTTAGAACACAGGTATTGGGCAATGGAAACAGTGATGTGTAGGACATGCAGGCAAGCTTTTTCTCTGTTTGCATGCAGAAATATTACTCAAAGGGAAAAAATAAAGTGAACTTTTTTCACTAATTCTAAGCTGAATTGCTTTTGCTAGAAAGGAAATTAAAGCTGCAAAGACATGGCCCAGAAGTTTCATCTGATGTGTATGTAGAAAGTTAGCACCCACCCCTCTCCTAGAAGAATGACATATTTTGAGAAATATTATAAAGGCAGAATATTATATTTCTCTGGATGAGAAATGGATAAACATGCTCTTGGAAAGCAGCCCCCACCTTTCTTAATAGCCCTCAGCAGATGTCAGCACTTAAGAGCTAAAGAGATAGATAGCTCTATTCATAAGCAGATTCCCTGCATCAAGGTCTGAACAAAGGTAGGATTAGCCCTCAGCCACAATAGGAATTGCCCAACAAGCCCCTTCATGGCATCAGCCAAACTTCAACCAAGCTTAGCTCAGACAAATTCCTAGGATCTGTACATGGCACCATGGGAGTCTGACAACAGCAAATAGAATACATGTTCTTGCACAGGAACAGGAAGTTCAAGTGCAAAGCCCAAGAGAAGGTATAAATACCCCTCACTCTCAACTCCATGTGTTCAGCTACCCAAAATCACACATGCTTAGTGGTTCTGCTTCACCATTAAATCATCTTTCCAATCAGCCTCCATATTTCCGGTGTCTTTCTCTCAGCTTGGAACTGAACCAGATAGATATTCTGGTTGTAGAATATGCAGGCATATTGCTTTCCTGCTTGCATCCGGAGATTTACTAATATAACTCAATGGGTTAAAAGAAAGTGAACTTTTCTCATAAGTTCTAAGTTTAATTATTTCTGTTAGAAAGTAAATTAGGGTTTATTTTATTTTCTTCATTACATTTTTGCACCAACCATCTCACCTAAGTGACTCTTATATGGCCCAGAAATCTCATCTGTCTCTCTGAAAACAAGCCAACGACAAGCAAGAAATGCACCCACACTATTTCTCCCTTGATCTGCCTCATGACATAGTGGATTAATCAGAATTCCCAGATTTTCTCCAGGTATAGTCTGTCAAAAAGTAGAATGTGGCATGGAAAATACGTTGCACGAGAATCAGTTCTCGGGCAACTTTTCAATGTCCGTGTTTTGTTTCATTGGGATAATGCATATTTTCGCAATTCATATAAAAAGCAGATTTTTTAAAAACAGTGGCGAAATGACACAACTATTACATTCAACACTCCCTTTTATGTCTGCAATTACATGATATGAACAGGGAGCATTTGAATCTGAGCAGCACCCTCCTGTGGGGTGGAACAGAACTTCACTCTCTTGTCTCTGAAACTATTGCAGGCTCTGGGTTGACTCTGTTCATCCAGGAAGACCAATAAGTCTTTTTGAACGGGAAGAAGCCCAAGAGAGTTTTCTATGCCAGCAAATCCTGACTTAAGCAAGAAGTTCCTCCTGGGCTTTCATGCGTTCTTGTCCGCTTTTGGTGTTGGCTGGTCCCATAGTTGTTGGTGCTCAACTCTTGGCTTTCCTCATGCTACTGAATTAACTCTGACACTTAAGGGAGTCCCAGACTGTGACAGAAGTGGCTTACAATTTAAAAAAATGTTTTTTTTCTACAAAATAAACCAGACTTTCCCAGTCTGGTGTTCTACAGATGTTTGTGATTGTAATTTGGAAAACTCCCAAATTCTGTCTGGTGTTTTGGATGTTGTAGTCCTCTATACCACAGAATGCCAGTTTGGGAAGGCTGAAATTTGTTCTTACTTCATGCAGTGCCAGGCACTGTTTGCAGATAAGGCTGATTATCAATGTCTAAGCTATGTTTTTTACAGCATAGATATTAACCGGTGATAACTCTTTTTCATTGCCAGGCAATGGAATGTATTAGTAAGTTGGCAAAGCCTATTCATAAGGTCCAAAGGTTTATTCCCAGTGGCTGTTACTTGATCTTCATGTTTGAGGGAGCTACTGAGTTTTCTCCCCCGCTTTTAGCCCTTTTGCTTTAATTCCCACGACTTGCTTAGCATTTTAATGTTTTGGCAGTGATGAGCTCTAAAGCTCTGAATGGTTCAGGATTAAAATATTTGCAGGACTGCCTTCACTCACCATATGAGCCTGCCCCATTACAGGAGTTTTTCTTATGTTTCTTATGAGTCAAGTTCAGCCATAAGTTTACAGCCTCACAATCTGAAGGGTTAGGGTGGTTTTTTTTTCTTCACTTGTTAAGATTGTATTATACAGGCAGTCCTTGACCTACAACCACAATTGAGTCCAAAATTTATGTGGTTAAGCAAGACAGTTGTTAAATGAGTTTTAGCCCATTTTATGATTTTTTGGGGGCACAGTTATTAAGTGAATTGCTGCAAGTATGAAGTCAGTCACATGGTTGTTAAATGAATTTGGCTTTGGTTTGCTGGGAGATCCAGTCCGACCCGGTCGTTGGAAGGTTGTGCATGTGTGTGTGAGAGAGAAAAAACTCGAGCACTTTAGCACACCCGGAGGAACAGCCCGGTTGCTACGCCGCCTCGCAACTCCCAGCCGTGCCAAGCCCCGCAGGCTGCCTTTCTTTCCCCCCCTTCCCTTCCAACGCAGGCACCACCGGAGAGACGGAACCCCCACAGTGGCGACCCTGGAGGATGGAGAAGGCGGGGGAAGAGCCCCGATGCCCAGCTGCTCGCTGACTCCAATTCTGGGCGAGCGCTCCCGGCTTGCTGCTGTCGTCGCCGCCGCTCACCCTTCAACAGCCAATCAGCGTGGGGTGCCGACAGCAGCGACGTCATCTCTCCGCGCCCGCCTTGCAGAGAGAAAGGCATGGGTGGGTGTTTTAAGGTGACCAGATGTCCCGATTTTGAGAGGGCCTGCTGCTGCTGCTGCTGCCCCTGCGGCTGGGCCCAACCTGGCCGTCCTCGAGTGCCTGCAGGCCGATTTTTTGAAAGAATGCCCTAGTCGGGCATTGTTTTAAAAAATCGGGACTTTTTAAGAGGGCGGGCGGGACGCGGGACAAATGATTAAAAAGCGGGTCTGTCCCGCCAAAATCGGGATGTCTGGTCACCTTAGTCATGGGTCACTTTTTTCAGTGTTGTTGTAACTTTGAACGATCACTAAACGAATGGCTGTAAGTTGAATACTACCTGTAATTTCCTATTATTTTTTTAAAAAATATTCATAACACTTTCTGCACAGCATCCATGAATCCATTAACTATTCTGCTCTGCTTTGTTTCTGCATGCATTCACACCTTCTGTTCAAATATGCCCTTCCCTTATTGTGCATCTTAACACCAATTTAATAGTGTTGCTAATTTCAAAAACATTTTAAAAAATTAAGCTGCTATCTTAAGATTTAAACATTTTTAAATTGCTAGTGTTTCATAATTCTGCTGGTTATCATTCTATATGTTTGTTTATGTTTTCATGCTTAGTTTATAACAAGTTAATTTCCCTGAAGCAACCAGAGATAAAAAGATGGTCACTTTTTTCATAATATGGCACTGAGCCTAGAATTGATTCCAGGACAGTAGCTCTATGGCAAAGTATTAATGTTGATGTAATGAAGAAGGAAATCCCTCTCTTCACTACAATTACTGCCTAAGTTTATAATTTTTATTGATTGTCTGGTTTTATGTTTTTTCTTGTGGAGAATTCTAATTGTAGACAGATTTGGCATTATTTATATTGCAAAATTGTTGAGTTGTTCCAGATTCAGGAGTAAACAAGTTTAATAAACAAACAATTCAGAAGGGGATTTTATCTGATATGGGGGAGGGAGAATGTCTATTCAGAATTTTTGTCCAAATGTAGAATGAATTTATGTCTCCCAAAATAGGTACTCAAAGATGATGTGCAATCCTTGAAATGCCTTTCTTTGGCTTTAACCAGAGCTGTGTCCTTCTCTGAGATTCTTTGCTCTAATCTGATCTGATCTGCTGGTTTCCATGCCTTGGACATCAGACAATATATGCTGAGCAGCAGGGGCAGGTTGCTTGTTCTTCGTGCTACCGGTGCGCTGTGCACGCATCACCATGTTTTGGTGTGTGTGTGCTACATGCATGTGCCCCCTCATGCGATTTTGCTTCCTGCGCATACGCGGAAGCAAAAAATCACCGAAATCTCATGCGCACGCATGTCCCCTTGCAAGATTTTGCTTCCGCGCATGTGCAGGAAGCAAAATCAGCCCAAAAATCCCCCCAAAAAAGATGGTGCCATGCGACAGACCAGTGAAGACAACACCGGAGCTGTCGCGCGCAAATAGCGCCATCTGATGGCAGCTACCGGTGCGGTAGAGTCGACTGCACCAGTAGGAACCCACCACTGCTGAGCAGCAAGTAGAGAGAGCAGGAGTCCATGAGTGCACTATCCACATGGTACATGCTGGAGTTGCATTTGTTGCTCCAGATAACAGGAATTTGTTTCCCCAAACTTGGAGGTCGGGAGGCTAAAACAGGTTGCCCATTTTTCAGAATGCTCAGCTTTTGGCAGGAGAGCTGAGAAATTTTGAAATCTGCAGGGATGAAGGAGTAAGTCAGTTTTCCCTCAAAAGATAACTAGAAGCTGCTATAACATACAAATGTCGGAAACTGTTTCAAAACTGGCAAACCATTTCTGTCCCTGAGGCTTTCCGCAGCTCTAGTTGGATTTTTAAGTAATGTAGTGTTTATGAAAGGATTTTCTCAAATAATCCTCTCAAAATCACTATTCAACATTATTCACATCATTCATTATATTTTCTAGTAGTCTAAACTAATTGTGTGGTTAAAGGAAATTGAGTCATAAGGGCTTCCAACATACAAATATATCAGGGATCCAGATGAAGGCCCTATTTCTAACCCAGCTGCAGCAAACGGGATCTCAGCATTGCAGAAAGTTTTATATAAATGAAATTTAGCATTAGAAATGCCTGTTTGACTTCTTCCTTTTTAAAACCATAAGCCTCAGCTTGACCTTTTGAATGTAAATTTTAATTTCTTTCAGTAAAATAATCCTTGCTTAAGTGACTCTGCCTTTAAGCTCCAAATCGCCTTAAGCCTCAGAGTGCCAGGTTTTGGTTGCCCAGTGAGCCACATATCTGGAGCTGCTATTGTGGCATTTTCGTGTGATGAACACCTGCATGCCTAAATTCCCGCTACTGTATAGTCAGATTGCTTAGTTTATCCAAATATAGCCAAGGTCGTTATAACAGGAAACCTCACCCTCTTCCTCTCTTTCATGACCACATCTGTGCTTCAAAAATGTGATGCAGAATCACGATGGGGTCTTTTGACTCCATCCATGAGAAACACTTTATTTGAGATTTGAGCAAACTGGCTAGGCAATGGGATTCTTGCTTTCAAGAATAAATGCTATAGGGCCATTTCCCATCTATTGACTGATAGACTCTTCTAGTGTCACCTGGTCATAGCTAAGGCCATATAAAGCCTGCCTTTATTACTGATGCTATATTGACTGATACTACCTTGGTGGAATGATAATTGAGTGATCCCGACTAGCAGGGGAATCATATAAATCTGGTATGACAAACAAACATACTTTTACTAGTGAGGATCATATAGAAGTAGTCCTTGACTTATGACCACAATTGAGCCCAAGATTTTCATTGCTAAGCAAGACAGTTAAGTGAATGTTTAATGACCTCTCTTGACATAGTTGCTCATTTAATGACCTCTCTTGACATAGTTGCTAAGTGAATTCCTGCAGGTGTTAATGACATGGTTAATAACCAAGTTAATAACATGGTTGCTAATTGAATCTGGCTGCCACATTTAATTGCTCATCAGAAGATCGCAAAAGGTGATCACATGACCCCAACATTGCAACCGTCATAAATATGTGCAAGTTGCCAAGCATTCAAATTTTGATCACTACCTCAACTTAAGACTCAGTACTATTGGCTTATAAGTATTCAAACTTCATAAACAAATAATTACTGGCAAGTGCAATAACTGCAGGTTTGTGTCATAGTTTGGTACTAACCATTGGTCAGTCATTTATCCATCTGTCTGGTCCAAGATGGCCATAATTCAAGACTAGACCTGATTTACTGGATAGCAATTATCTTGGCTGGCATTTTGGGGTGCCTGCCTAGCTAACACTCTCCTTTCCGCTCTTTTTTCTCTTAAAGACCTAAAATAAACCCGCAGTGGGCAAATGTGGTTAAAGCCCCTACTGAGGAAGTGAAGGGTGATTTACTTCTACTCTTTTGATATTCCTCTCCCACACATCCCCATCCTATACCTGTCCTGGTAAGAATAACATAGAGGAACATGTAATGAGCGGTGAATGTATACCACGGGTGAAATGCTACTGGTTTGGACTGGTTCGTGTGTACTGGTAGCGGCGGGCGCTGGTGGTTCGCCGAAACAGTAGCTACGGCTGGCCGGCCACGTGGCCTTCCCAGTGACTCCATAGCCGGCTTGCGAAGGCAGGCAAGTGGAAGGCCACGTGAAGGCAGGCAAGCATGTCGGGGTGGCATGGAAGGGATGTAGCAGCCTATTCCCTTCCCCGCAGCCCTGCCATGCTTGGCGGCCTACCATGCGGTCTTCCCGGTGGTACCCCATACCAGCTTGCTTTCCAAGGTCGGCGTCTAGCCCAGCCTGGCCAGTGGGTGGGTGGGCGGCCCTTGGGGGAAACGCCGATGCTGAGGGGGCGGTGGCAGTGCTCCAGAAGGGCAAGCGGATGTCCCATGGCTGCTGCACATGCACCTGCCCCATTTCTGCAAAGGCAGAGTCCCCCCTGCAGGGTGATCCAAAGAGGGGAGGGGGATGCTGCAGAAAAGGCTGCCTTCCACCTGGGCCTGCGTGCCTCCCAGGCCAGCTCTGCAGGGCTTGGGCTCCAAAGCAGCCCACTGGCTTCCCACCTGGCTACCTGCCTGCTCTCTTTGCGGACCAGCCCGGCTGACTGCTGGTGTCACTCTGGGAACTCAGCCTGCGGCGCCACTTCCTGCCAGCAAAGAAGCGGAGCAAGAGGTGCAGAAGCCACTGGCGGCTGCCCTGCTGGCTGCTGGCAGCTGCCCCACCGGCCGCTGGCAGCTTCTGCCCCTCTTGCTCTGCTTCTTCGCTGGCGGGAAGTGCCGCCGCAGTTGAGCCTCCTTCCCCCAGAGTGCCGGACTCCACAAGCCGAGTTTCTGAAGTGGCGCCGGTGGTCAAAAAGAACAGGCAGGTGGCCGGGTGGGAAGCCAGTGGGCTGCTTCGGAACCTCAAGCCCCGCGGAGCCGGCACGGGAGGCACGGGTGGAAGGTGGCCTTTTCTACAGCATACCCCTCTTTGGATCACCCTGCAGGGCTCTGCCTTTGCAGAAACGGGGCAGGCGGTTTGTACGGAGGATTGGTGGAAGGATGCACGGCCCTCAGGGATGGAGAGTGGGGCAAAAGAAGGCACAATAGGCTGCGCTGCCCCGGACCCGCTCAACCGTGCTTCTTTGCTGGGTGCCAGCAATGGCTTCAAGCCCATCCGCCCCACGAGCGAAGCGGGCAGTATGAACGAGACCACTCGGCAGCAGCAGGTTGTGTGGAGGGGTGCCGGGAGTGGGGGATCCCCCTCCCCTCGCCTGACCTCCGTGCACGAAGATGAACCACCAACTGCCCTAAACTCCTTGCCGCTCCCTCACTAATGCCTCAGTGCTGTCACTGGGGAAACACCCCGGGGCTCCCAAGCACGCTGGAGGGGCTGCACATGCCTGCTCATGACAGGGGACACGCCGCTGCTGGGCCGGCCCTCCCGGCCTCCCAGAGAACTTTCTTTCTTCTCTCGCCACCAAGAGAAAGAGAAAGAAAGAAAGAAAGAAAGAAAGAGGAAGGAAAGGGAGAGAGAGAGAGAGAGAGAGAGAGAGAGAGAGAGAGAGAGAAAAGAAAGAGACAGAGAGAAGAAAAAAGAGAAAGAAAAAAGAGAGAAAGAAAGAGAAAGAAAAAGAAAGAGAAAGAAAGAAAGAAAGAAAGAGGAAGGGAGAGAGAGAGACAAGAAAGAAAGAAGGAAAGAAGGAAGGAAGGAAAGGAAAGGAAAGAAGGTAAGGAAAGGAGGAAAGGAGGAGAGGAAAGAAGGAAAAGAAAGAAAAGAAGGAAAGGAAAGGAGGAAAGGAGAAAAGGAAAGGAAACAAAAGGAAATGAAAGGAGGAAAGGAAATGAAAGGAGGAAAGGAAAAGAGGAAAGGAAAGGAAAGGAAAGGAGGAAAGGAAAAGAAAGGAAAGGAGTAAAGGAAAGGAAAGGAAAGTAAAGGAAAGGAAAGAAGGAAAGGAAAGAAGGAAAGGAAAGGAAAGGAGAAAGGAAAGGAGGAAAGGAAAGGAAAGGAGAAAGGAAAGGAAAGGAAGAAAGAAAGAAAGAAAGAAAGAAAGAAAGAAAGAAAGAAAGAAAGAAAGAAAGAAAGAAAAACCTATGACCACAATTGAGCCCAAAATTTTGATTGCTAAGCAAGAGTGTTGTTAAGTGAGTTTCACCACATTTTACAAATTGGCCATGCCCACCCGGTCACCTGAAACCACACCCATAAAATAAGCCACGCCCACAGAACCAGTAGGGAAAATTTTTAGACTTCACCACTGATGTATACTACATGTTCATTTCTCTGCAGTATTTAACAATATTTAACATTTCATCCTTTTGACACATTATGGTTATATTTAGTGATAAGCTTGGTGTCTTCTGGGGACTCTGAAAGGCACCTTCATCTTATGGATTCCTCTTGCCTATTTAGATTCTTGAGTTCCTAGGATTCTAGATTGTATAGGAGTTACCACCTGTATGCCCTTATTGAGCAAGGTATACTTCACAACGTTCATGGGACGCGGTGGCTCAGTGGCTAAGACGCTGAGCTTGTCGATCAGAAGGTCAGCAGTTCAGTGGTTTGAATCCCTAGCACCATGTAACGGAGTGAGCTCCCATTACTTTCCCCAGCTTCTGCCAACCTAGCAGTTTGAAAGCATGTAAAAAATGCAAGTAGAAAAAATAGGGACCACTTTGGTGGCAAGGTAACAGTGCTCCATGTGCCTTTGGCCTTTAGTCATACCAGCCACATGATCATGGAGACGTCTTCGGACAGCGCTGGCTCTTCGGCTTTGAAACAGAGATGAGCACTGCCCCTAGAGCCGGAAACAACTAGCACACATGTGCGGGAGAACCTTTACCTTATACTTCACAACATTTGTTTGGGAAAGTTGTAGACGAAAGCAAATGTACATTTTCTGGAATTAGAAACAAGCAGCCACGTAAAATATATGTTCTTTTGACAAAATGAACCAAGAATGGAATATATGTCCTGTGGCTTTTTAGAGACATTCAGCCCAAGCCTATACAGTATTTTTATGCTGAAGCCAGCTCAAATCAAGATCAGCGAGGTTTATTGCCAAGTAATATGTACAGTCCTTAAAACGTCAATAGGATGGAATAAGTTTATTACTGGTTCTGTGTTTTTGTACTCTTTGCTGTAAAATGCATTCAGCCGTTGAATTTTGCTCTGGTTCACTGTTGCTGACCAGAGTACAGCAGCCAATAATATTTTGCATCGCTGCTTTGAAGCCAATTTCAGAATTGGAGTAATCTGTGCGAAAGACAATACAGTAAGATTATAGCATCTTGCCTCTTATATAAAGCCTATCATTCATAATTTTCCCCAGACTGTAGCTATAATTGCTCAGGGAAATCACTGTGGTTGACTTGTTTTAATTGTTTGTCTGGAACTGATAGGCTGATAATCAGGGCTGCTCTGTTGTTCCTGCACAATATCATCTGGCTTGTATTTAATTATTTATTTATTTAGGATTCTTATATGCCGCCCTACTCCCTGGGGACTGAATTGAAGAGTTGCACTGCAACTGGTGGTACCTTCTGTGAAGTGGACAAACCTGACTTAAAATATCTACATCAGTGTTGCTAGTTATCTCAGCTTGTTCTGTCAATACATTCCAGAAGTAAATGTTACATGAAAACATATTTTCTTTGGCTTCTGAATCAGCTGTCAGGCTGTAGGTGGCTTACTAAGCTTAATTAAAAAGCTCCATCTGTTCCTTCGTGCAAGAAGTGTGTTGTAAGATGGGACCCTGGGCAGATTGATAAAAGTAAGTAAGAAGCAAAGGTGGGGGTAGTAGAGAAAGTGAGATACCAGCAGGAAATAAGGTTAATGGGAAAGTAGGGTGACAGCTGTGCCATGTATGGGACTGAGGGGCTTTTATCCCCAAACTCTTAACTCTTGCCTATTACTACCTAAGCTTGGGAAATCCTATTTTGTTAACATATTTAAATGTAGTAGCTGGAACAATGGGGTTGTACAATGAGCCAGAATACATAGTTATAGTTGATTGGTTGGAGAGTGCTGGCTCATGTGTGAGGCAATCTGCACTGTGATTGGTTGCTGTGGGTATGGAGGCAGAGTTTCCCTTTTTTCCCCTGTCTTTTTTCTTCTGTGTGCCCTTTATGGTCTGTATGCACCGCTTTGCCTGACTATTTTGTTTGCTGTAAAATAGATGTAAAATACAGTATATTTATTTATATAAAACTACATGCTTGTGTCAGCATCTCTGACTTCATTTGGACACCAGGTGTGCAATTCCCTGACATATTTGGTTCGTCCTTTCCCCATTTCTACAATGGCAGCTTTGAGACTGAGGGAGCAGAACCATTATTTGAAAGTGCAACAACATAAATCACTTTTCTTCAAAAATAATGACCAAAATTAGTTGGTTTATTCTTTCCTCAGAGGAGGAAGGGGTTGCTTTGTTTTTGTTTTGTTTTGAGTTTCCTTGGGATTTGAGAATTTTATAATGTACCCAGAATGGTGCTCTTGTAACAGAAACAAGGTTGAGCCCCGTAATTCTCAAACGTTCTCTCCCAGAAGCCCTCTGGGACTAGCCCCAACCTTTGCCTTCATTCATTCATTCATTCATTCATTCATTCATTCATTCATTCATTCATTCATTCATTCCTCATTTTATATAGCTGCCCATCTCAAAAAAAGTGCAATATAATATTAAGAACAATGATATGAAAACAATTTAAAATATTAATGTAACTAAAAACTCGGAGAGAACACTAGACATTTAACAACTCTGGAGCCACCTCAGAAACTTGACTCTCCCTTGGGGATCCCAGGCCTGGTAGCATAGCTTTGAGGGACTTACAAAGTAACAGATTGGAAGTCCTTGTTCTTGTCACCTTTTTCCAGTGGGAAGCCTTTACCTCTGCTAATTTTGCCTGTGTGTGTGAGAGAGGGCCTAGGCCAGTGATGGCGAACCTATGGCACGCATGCCACAGGTGGCACGCGGAGCCATATCGGAGGGCATGCGAGGCGTTGCCCTGTCAGCTCCACGGCAAACCGGAAGTTCGAAAAAACGCACTTCCGGTTTGCCGTTGTGCTGTTTTTCGCACTCCGGAGGGTTCAGGGAAGCTTCCTGAAGCCCCGGAATGTAAAAAACGATGAAACGGACAAACCGGAAGTGTGTTTTCCGAACTTCCGGTTTGCCCGTTTCGTCATTTTTTACCGTCCCAGGCTCCGGTAAGGCCTTTGCGTGGGGGTGGGGATGTGTGCACATGCGTAGGGGGCAGCATGGGGGGGTTGTGCGCATGCGTGGGGGGGAGGGAATAGGTGTGGGCACGCGCCCCCCCCTTTTGGCACGCGAACCAAAAAAGGTTCGCCATCACTGGCCTAGGCCTATTAGTGTTGTGTAAAAGGTCAAAATAACACAATAAAGGGGAAATAAACCCTATAATACTATATCTTACAGCAATGAGGCATTTGGTCAGAGAAATCAGTTCTTCATCCTCTTGCAAAGAGATCAGTTTCACAAAGTATAGACAGGATCCGACTTTATTTTTGTTTAAAAAAGGAAAACAGCAAGGTTTAAAATTCTTTTTTAAACTTTATATGATCATGTGTAAGACATGAGTGATGGAGGAGAGAAAAAAAATACAGCCAGCATCTTAAAGGAACCTCCCGTTGACAAATGCCCTGGAAAAGATAAAATTCTGATAGACTACGGCATGATGCAAATTTGCTCCTCTTCCTTGTTTCCTCAAGGAAACCCTGTTATAAATAAATGCCAATTCGCATAAAACATACAAGGACAGAGCTTGTATTGAGACAATAGACACCCAAGACAGTAAAATATAAATTAGCAGACACACAAAAACACAGCAGATTCTCTACTGCATTTCACAACTGTCATCATAAAGATTACATCTGGGCTAATTCTGCTACCTGGAAAATCCTTCTTTCTGCAAATTCCAGCTTATATTTGAGCCTAAGGGAAGGTGGAAAATCTGAATGGTTTGCAGCATCTCTACCTTTGCTTGTTTTCTTTTAAAGACAAAGCATTTTCATCTCTAACAGAAAAAAGAGGAGTGGGGGTGGGAGTTGGAGGGCTCTTCATGTTGCATATGCACCAACCCCAGGAGGAGATGTATGTGCAAATGTCTGAGCTTGCAGCTTCCCAGCTGGCATGAGGTGCTGTCAGGCAGGCTGCTCAATCTCTACAATAATTATTTTATTTGCTGCTGATGTCTTGTAGACTCAAAGCAATATGTGTTTATTGATATTAGATGCCAGCAATGGCCACATATTTGGAATTCCTGAGTAACCAACATTTGCATCATGAATAAATGAAATTGCATAGCTGCTGGAGTTATCTCCTCCCTATTTCATCTATTGTGCTTGTGTGAACTTGTTTAGTTATTTGCTAAAAGTTAGTTATTTGCTAAAAGTTATGTGCTTCTAGATCACCGGTGTCAAACTCGCTGTGTCATGTTGCCGTCATGTGATGTATGGTGACGGTTTTTCCCTTTGTGGAGCTGGGGTGGGCATGCCTGTGCGTGTTGCATCTGGCCCAGGAGTTTGACACCCTGTTCTAGATGATATGCTTTGGCCCAAAAATGTCTGTCAGAAATTATGAATTGTTTGAATCTAACTCGTAAAGACTGCATATGAAATAGGAGTGTATAGGCTGATAATGATGTTTGTCCCAGCAAATGTTGATAATGGAACTAGGGATAACGTATTTATTTTTCACACTATAAGATGCACTTTTTTTGCCCAAAAAGTGAGTGGAAATGTCTGTGCGTCTTATAGAGTGAATAGTGTGGCAGGGGGAGGGGGCGGCAGCGGCAAATGTCGCTGCCACCTCTCACTGCTACCACAGCCTGTCACCGCTGCTGCTGTTTGCCACCACCAGGGAACGCTGGAGCCTTCACTGCTGAGCAGCTGATTGGCGGCTGGATCAGCCTTCTGGAATACCACTAATCAGCTGTTCTAGGCGGCAGGGATCGCTACCACCGCTGCTTGCTGCCGCTGCCACTAATTGCAACCAATCGCCACTATCGCCATTTGCCACCAATTGGCACTGTTTGCTGCTGTTCGCTCCCGTTCACCGCCACCGCCGATCACTGCCAATTGCCACCGATTGCCACCAATTGCTGCTGCCAATTGCCACCATCGCTAATCGCCACTGCCATTCGCCGCTGATGCTGATCATCAGCGGTGATTGCCGGTGGCTGCAAACATCGTCATTGTTGTCGAACGTCATTGTCGTTGATCGTCATCAATCGGTGGCGGCAGCGATTGCTGCCAAATGGCAGCGGCAGTGGTGATTGATGGTGGTGATCAGCAGTGGTGGCGAATGGCAGCGACGGTGATCAATGGTGATATGCAGCGGCAGTGATTGGCTGCGAACAGCAGCGGCGAATGGCGGTGGCAGCAGCTCAGCTTAGTTGATTGATGGTGGGTGCAATGGAGTGGAATCCTGATGAGCCATGTGCTGGGGCTGCAATAACGTGCTGAAGCTGACCAGGCTGTTTGCTGCAAGGATGCTAGCCATATTATTTTCCAAAGCACCAGAAGGCAAGACAAAAAACAATGGATGGAAACTATGGTAACCAAGACGACTGGACAGCCACTTGTCTGAAATGGTATAGGCCCATGATGGCGAACCTATGGCACGTGTGCCAGAGGTGGCACACAGAGCCCTCTCTGCTGGCACGCATGCCGTCGCTCCAGGTCAGATCTCCAGGGCGTTTCTTTCGTGAGTTTCTGTTTCCCTGCAAACGATGAAACAGAAGCTCACGAAAGAAAAAGATCTTACCTCTTGCCGCACTGCCGGAGTTGGGATGCCCCACCTCCCTCCAGTCTTCGGGTCTCTGCTGCGCATGCACGCATGTTTGCGCACATGCTCGCACATGTTCATGCATGCACATGTGCACATTCGCGCATGTGCACGTTCATACATGTCCACGCATCTGCACGTTCATGCATGTCCACGCATGCCGCACATGTCAGCACATGCTTGCGTTCCTGCACATGTGTGCACCTTTCAGTTGGGCATGCATGCGTGCGCAGTTTGGACATTATACTTTTCTATCTTTTATACTTTTTAAGGCTAGAAAATGCCCAGACCTCTATCATCCCTGATCTCATTGGGAATTTTGACCAGAAAACCAAATTCATTGCTTCTCATTACTGAACATGCATCTTCTTTCTGCCTTATCATTTCACAATCAAGGAAGAACAGCTGTACCAAAAGTCATGGAACTACAGTGAAAATCTTCCCCCTCCCTGCCCAAACTAAATCTGTACAGAATTGCATCTATAGACTCTACAATTGTGATAAATGCTTCCACTTCTTAAATGATAGGCAATGAAAAGAACCACAATTCAAATTTTAGCTCACGGGATGGAGATTGCATTAGACAGCTGCCAATTTCCAAGGTTTGACCTGATTGAATCCAGTGGGTTGGAGCTAAAGATAATATGAGATGAGACAATAGGCAATTGGAAGACTAATTGTTTCTGGATAAATCATTCTCCCATATAATGTGCCCTAGATTTAGCAGTCTTTCAATCTGTAGCTACGCTCATCAAATTCCCAAAATGCTATGTGTGATCCAAAATAAACTTCTGATTAATGATTTATTAAGCCATTTGTCATAAAATGTACCGGTATTTTCTCATTCCTTCGCAGCTGGAGAAACATTGTTAAGGAGAAACGTGCCCATATTTGGGGGAAAGGGGAGACAGGGATGCAGTGATATATAACCTGTGAAATGGCCTTCCCTCTGAGATATGTCAGGCCCAGTGGTGGGTTCCTACCGGTGCGGTCCACTCTATAGCACCGGTAGTGGCCCGCTGGTGACGTCACAGTACCGGTGCGGTCAGTTGCCAGTGCCTGGGCGCTGCCATTAAAAAAAAATTTGTAAATTATTTTTTAAAATTTTCTTCTGCGCATGCCCAGAAGTCAAACTTCCGGCACTGCGCATGCGCTGCCTTCCTACCCCACAGTGAGTCCAAGCAGGGGAGGATGGCTGAGGGAGAGTTCAGCGCGTGAGACGCTGAAAGAATGGGCAGCAGGAGCTATCTCCATTCCCCTCCCTTCAGCAGTCTGAGAAGCCAGTGAAGACGGTGATGATCCTAGGCATTTTCACACGTTTGAGGCTTCTCGAGCTGCTGAGGGGAGGGGGAATGGGCCGCAGGACCTATCTCAGTTCCCCTCCCTTCAGCAGTCAGAGAAGCCACGCCCACCCGGTCACATGGCCAGCAAGCCATGCCCACCCGGTCACATGGCCAGCAAGCCACGCCCACAAAATAAGCCACGCCCACAGAGTGATAGTAAAAATAATTAGGAACCTGCCCCTGGTCAGGCCTAATCCCTGATGCATCTTAAGTGGGTTTAAAATCATCTTATGCTGACCTTCATCAGTCACTACTCCTGCAATATATGCTTCATAATGGTTTGTGTTTAGTTCTTTTACATTTATTGTAAAACTCTTTGACATTGCTGATGATGAGTACCAGAATGTAAATATTTTTAACAAATGTATAATTATTAATGCCTACATTATTTATTTTATTTAGTTTCCATAGCTAAATGACAACTTCCTGTTTCTTCTCCAAGTTATTTGAGCCGAGGTGGCGCAGTGGTTAAAAGCAGCACTGCAACCTTCAGCTGATTGCTAGTTCAGCAGTTCAGCTGTTCAAATCTCACTAGGCTCAAGGTTGACTCAGCCTTCCATCCTTCCGAGGTGGGTAAAATGAGGACCCAGATTGTTGGGGGCAATATGCTGAACTCTGTAAACCGCTTAGAGAGGGCTGTAAAGCACTATGAAGTGGTATATAAGTCTAAGTGCTATTGCTATTGCTATTATTTAGCTTCTGATACTGTATAGCACTGTCCCTTAAACTTTTTTCTCTCAGGATCCCTTCTCACTTTTAAAAATTATGGAGGACCCAAAAAGAGTTTTTGTTGGGATGGGTTATATTTCTTGATATTTACCATATTAAAAGTTAAAATGGATGCATTCGCTGCCACTATTGTTTTTCTTCTTTAAAAAAAAGTTTTTTATTTATAATACATTTAAAAACAAACATACAGAAAAAACAAAGAAAACAAAACATGGAATGACGTAACAATCCAGTTTACACATTTTCATCAAATTATTTCTCTTCTTAGATAAAATTCTTTATCACTACAAATATATATCTCTATTTTATGTACAATACTAAATCCATTTTCCTTATTTACTAGTGTAAAAATATATACATCTTCAACTTATCGCTAAATCATAATCCCAACGTTCCTCTTGGACTCCCACCAATAATATAATTTATCCCAGATTTCAAAGTACTCTGATTCCTTTTTATCTTTTAGTTCCATCGTGAGTCTGTCCATTTCCGCACAAGACAATATCTTTTACAGTATCTCTTCCTCTGTGGGGATTTCTATGTTTTTACATTTTTGTGCAAAAGTCAATCTGGCAGCAGTCAAAATATGTAACATTAAATATATTGTTCCCTATCGTATTTATCTATAGTAATACTCAGTAGGAAGAGTTCCGGTTTTAATTCTACTACTGTTTTTCATGACTGTTTAATATTTTATTATTTTTCAATGCAGGCTGGCAAATCATTTTGTGTGCGTGTACCACACTTTGAGAAATGCTTCTGTTTAATAGTCGCAAACATCCCTGCAAAATGCAACTCTAATGCATTTGGAACGGAGAAGTCTAATTTATACTCTCTTTCGTAGCCCACAAACAACTAGAGAGAGAGACTGAGAAGATAGAGACACCATGGACAGCTGAGTCCTTTATGATGTCTACCGTATTTTTTGGAGTATAAGACGCACCTTTTTCCTCCCTAAAAGTGGCTGAAAATTTGGGTGCGTCTTATACTCTGAATGTAGCTTTTCAGAGCTTTTTTTTCAGCCCTAACTAGGTGCTAACAATCTTCCCAAATCTTACCTTGCAGGTTTTTTCATTGTTACTCTCTCCGAAGAATGTTTTTCCAGCCCTAAGTCTTTGCAGGGTTTTTTTCATTGCTCTACTTGCTCCGAATAAGTTTTTTTCTAGCCCTAACCAGGTGCTAATGATCTTCCCAGCTCTTACTGGCTTGCAGGCTCTTTCATTGTTACTCTCTTTGAAGAAGGTTTTTTTAAGTCCTAACCAGGGGATAACATAATGTGCTGAAGCTGACCAGACTAAGGACGTTAGCCAGATGAATACCTGGTAGGCAGATTTCCCCCCCCCCCTATTTTCCTCCACCAAAACTAAGGTGCGTCTTATACTCCGATGCATCTTATACTCCGAAAAATACGGTATGTGTTTCTCCCCAGGAAAACTTATGGAAAATTGGATAAGCAGCCCGTTGCTGTGGAGTGACACTTGGTTAAGTTGGTCCTTCTGTAAGAAGTGACAAATAAGTACTGAGGATAGATGATCAGCATTCGGTACAAATTACGCAGTGTTTCTCAACCTTAGCAGCTTGAAGATGATATATGGTCTGGGGAATTCTGGAAGTTGAGGTCCATGCATCTTTAAATTGCCAAGGCTGAGAAACACTGGTTTGCAGGCTTTGGAATAATGATGCTATAAGAAATTGCAATGCACCTTGCACCTTGCAATGCACCTTGCACCTTGCAATGCACTTTGAGCAGTTAGGACATCTTTTCCAGTAAGCTATAGTGTCTTTTAAGCTTATGCTTTCTATAACTCCTAAGGCACAAAACTTAGCCACTTTTTATAGGATGGGGGAAGAATATGTTTGGTACATATTCTTATCCTCAGCTACCCAAGTCACAAGTCTTTATATGAAGTGGGATGCACTTGCATGCCATTGTTCAGAATATTTAGGCGTTTGTTAGATTTTCTTTCCTTTCGTTGGGAACTCAAGGCAAATTATGTAGTAGACCCTCCTCCAACTAAATCAGTATGAAATAGGTTATCCTGTGAAAGAACTGGCCCAAAGCTCCATGCTTGAGGGGGCTCTTGAACCTGGTCTCCCCAGTCCTATTCCAACACCTTAATCACACTGTCTTTTGCAAACCATTTTTTTGCCAGCAAAAAATAAAAAATAAAATAAAAAATCAGTAAAGGTAAAGGAAAAACATTTTCAAAAATAATGCAAATGTTTAGAAACTTAATACTTAAAAAAAAGCCAACAACAACTGGGAGAACAGATCCTGCAGCCAACAGCATCAATCATGGTGCATCCTAGTGTGCCAATGATAAGGTGACCAGACGTCCTGATTTTGGCGGGACACACCCGCTTTTTCACCATTTGTCCCGCGTCCTGCCCGCCCTCTTAAAAAGTCCCGATTTCTTGAAAGAATGCCCGACTAGGGCATTCTTTCAAAAAATCGCCCTGAAAGGCAGCAGGCCTCTCAGCTCGGGATGGCTGTGGGCAGCGTTGGCGGCGGGCGGGCGTCCCGCGTTGTTGACTCCTCCGGCGGCGGCTGGAAGCTGGGGGGAGGGAGGCTGCTCCTCCTCTCCTTCCCCCGCCCCATCCCTAGCCCCGCCCTCAGAGGCGCTGCTGCTGTTGGGAGGGGTGAGGGACGAGGAGCCGTCGCCGCTTTGAATTTACGTCCCGAGCGGCGCAAACAGCCCTTCCTCGTCCCCCTCCCCTTTCTTCCCCCCGTCGCCTCGCTGCCGCCGTTGCCCTGGGGCCGGGCGGGCGACCGGGAGACCGCAGCGCTTGGATGCTTGGAGCAGGTAAGCTGCCGGCTGCTCCTTTCCCCGTCTCCCGCCTCCCGTTCGTTGCTTGCCAGCCCAGCCGAAGGGAAGGCGGGAGGCGAGGAAAGGCCTCCCGAAAGGAGGGGAGGCTTCGGGAGCCCGCCTCCCTTTCAGCCCGAAAGGGAGGCGGGCTCCCGAAGCCTCCCCTCCTTTCGGGAGGCCTTTCCTTGCCTCCCGCCTTCCCTTCAGCCGGGCTGGCAAGCAACGAACGGGAGGCGGGAGACGGGGAAAGGAGGCAGCTTACCTGTCGCGAGCTGCAGGCATCCAAGCGCCCTCCCGCCTCCCCCCTCCCCCCTCCCCCTCCCCCCCTCCCGCCCCACCTCACCTGGACGCCGACATTTGCTGTTTTGCCCTCTGCGCATGCGCAGCGTTCTGCGCATGCGCAGAGGGCAAAACTCAAATGGAGAAACCCACCCCCGTCAATGGTGTCCCGCTTGAAGAAAAAAAAATCTGGTCACTTTAGCCAATGATGACTCAGGTATTGTTATTAGGCCTGTTTACTGGTGCTTCCATTATCACCTAAATGCATCTGGGTGTCATTTAAGCATCCATTACTACAAGAATCTGGATTTGCTCCTGGGATTCAGCCCCGATGAGGGATTTAACTTCCCTCTGGAATTTCCAGGTTTGGATTTTTATTTTTGCTCTGATATTTCATGGATATTATTTTTAAAAACACGGTTTGACATTAACACATTTTCTTTTACTGCAGGCAAGATGCTTTTGTTCCCATCCTAAGAGCGCAACAGACAGCAGAACTTTATGGAACTTGCATTGTTTCCCCTTTATTTTGAAAGTTGACCAGCAGACTGAAATCTGTGTATTCTCAAGAGAAAGGAGAGAGAGAGAGAGAGAGAGAGAGAGAGAGAGAGAGAGAGAGAGAGAGAGAGAGAGAGAGAGAGAGAGAGAGAGAGAGAGGTGTGTGTTGCAATCTCTTCCTGTGGCCAAGGATTGATATGGCAGAGAGAGGAAAACAAATAAGAGTGAAATGACCAGGATAACAGTGCAGATCAAAACAGCGAGCAAAGAAAGACAAAAAAGAGAAAGCATTGTGAACAGAGATTGATAGACTTACGTTCACACTTCTCCGAGTTAGAAGGGATATCTTGGAATTAGCTGCAGTAGGAAATCAGTGGAAATTGCAAAGAAACAAAAGGCACATCCATCCTGATTTCTCTAAATATTTTCTATCCCAGATTGCGAAATGATCAATGGTGGGGTCAGTGAAGCAAACTGGTCATTTGCTTTTTGCATCCCAGTGCTTCTCCAGTGCTTCTCTGTAATTTATTTTTCAACAGGCTAAGAAAAAAAAATATTCCTGCTATACTAATGTTTTTGTTTTTGAATCAGTACTTTCTGCAGGATTTAACTTTAGACTATGTGGAAACAGGGCACGGTAATTAAACTTGAATATCCATGTTCCAAATAAGTGAATGGAAATCAATGTCTGAGATTGAGTAGTCACTGAACCTGGGAGTATGTGCTGACATTGAATATTTGGCGTTCCTACGACCTTGTCTATAAATGGTTATGTTCCATTAAGAGCTACAGTAAATACAGATAAGATTAGGCTGCCTAGTTCTTTAGCCCCACACTTGTCTCATTTCTGAAACTTGCTCTCTAAGGTTGCAAGGAGTTTATTTATGGGTATATGTATGTGTGTGGCTGTAAGCATGTTATCAATTATCTAGGCAATTGTATGGAAATTATTACATAAGAATCAGTTGACCGCGCTGCAAAACAACACAAACCTTTTCCATATGAACAGAAGAAGAGCACCAGTTGGGTTCAGTTCAGTGATTCATTGATCCTATTTCCTATGACTGTGCAAAGCTTGGTTTGGAGTTTTGATCTGAAGGAAATTTGAATTTCGTGAATGAAGGTTGTTATATATGACGAGGGGGAGCTTTGCTTAGATTTGTCTTGTGTGCCTAGTTGCACCCATTCTTTGTCACGTAGTGAATATTGTCAGTTGTATGTCTATGCAGGGTGATGCACCCCTATTCTAATATTATGGTATATTCCAATACAAGCAGAACACGTGATATGATCTTGTACGCATGTCCACATTCCTGATCCACCATTAATCACTTTTGACTTGGCTCTTGACCGGAATGGTCGCATTTTCTTAGCAAAGAAGTAATTATTCAGGATTTATTGTTTTTATACCGAAATAAATATTTCTATTAGACTTTTAATCTCGGCTTTATTTCTAACTGTCTGAATTCCAAGCAAAGATCCAAATCGCCTCTATGAGATATCATTCTCACCCCAACATTCTTGGCCTGGGGGCCTCAGCTCACTGTCACTCATGCCTTGGTCACTTCATGACTGGTTTACCACAATGTGCTCTACATGGGCCTGCCCTTGAGGAACACTTGGAAGCTTCAACTGGTTTAGAAGGTAGTGGCATGCATAGTTTGGAGTGTTCTAAAGTTTGCCTGTGTGATAGCAGTGCTGTGCAAACCATATTGACTTCCAAGGGCAAATTAAAATTACTGGTTACACTGTTCTACAGGTAAAAAGTTGCGAGCATGAAAACAGCTGTTCTTACATAATTTTGGGGTGCTAAAAATGAAAATAACATTTCTTTGGAAATGTTTCAATTCTCACCCAAGAACTGAAGAAGCTTCTTGAATGAAAAGCAAAATGTTTTCAAAGAAAGAAAGAAAAAGCACCCTTGGAACCACTATGACCTGGATAACGAGCCGAGGTGGCGCAGCGGTTAGAGGCAGGTACTGCAGGCCACTTTAGCTGACACTGATCCGCAGGTCAGCGGTTCAAATCTCACCGGCTCAAGGTTGACTCAGCCTTCCATCCTTCCGAGGTAGGTAAAATGAGGACCCAGATTGTTGGGGGCAATATAAATATACATTGCTTACTGGTGTAAACCGCTTAGAGAGTGCTTGCACTGTGAGGCGGTATATAAATGTCACAAAATAAATAAATAAATAAATACTCAAGAATCTCCACAGATAGAACATACAGAAGCAACATGGCCTGCTAATCCCAAATTTGTAGAGAAGATATGCTGCAGCTGAAAATCTTGGTGGGTTGAAAACAGAAATGCCCTTGCTATCAAAGATCACAGTGCAGAAATGGCAGTGTAATTATTTTTTTCTCATGTTACTGTCTCAACAAAAAATGTTTCTCTTCTCTCTGCTATTTCCTCTGAAAGAGAAGCAGCTGTTAATATGAGGGAAGATGTTTTTTGCTAGGTACGTGACACTGTGTGCATGTACATTTGTGTTCAGGGGGGTGGGGTGGATTAATTGACTGCCTAGTGCAACAACACCTGAATTACCTTTATCCCAACTGCTATTTTAAAACAGAACAAAACAGAGTATCCGCCCATTTGTGTAAAAGGGATATTGGCCCTCATTCATGCAACTTTGTTATTTTAACACTAAGCAACTTAGTGTCCTTCATCATTTTACAAGCATATTTATATCATGCCATTGTTAAAATATTTGTCATCTAATTCCTGGAGCAAAGTTAACAGGATAGAAATAGAGGAAGCATACCACTTTTTTTTTTGCTACTACCGTAGCTATGTTTATATGTCAAACAAAACATCCATGATGCTTCATTTATGATATACTGTTAACTCAGTGGAAATCAAGCCTGCAAAGACTTAGGGCTGGAAGGACGGAATAGGAAGCCGGGAAGATCGTTAGCACCTCCTTAGGGCTGGAAAAAAAAGCTTCGAAAAGCTACATTCGGAGTATAAGACGCACCCAAATTTTCAGTCTCTTTTAGGGAGGAAAAATGTGCGTCTTATACTCCAAAAAATACGGTATATATTTTGGTAAGTATGGATTTTATACTTGGTCAATATATTCTAAAGAAAAAAAAATCCCATGATTTCCTGTATTTGAGGCCTACAGAAATATGGCTATTTTGGTAGATGCATTCTTTTTGGATTATCCTTTTCATTACCATTCTCCCTTTCAATATTATATATTATATATAATAGTGTTTTTCTGTCATATTTTCTGTCATATTATTAATATGTGTGTGTGTGTGTGTGTGTGTGTGTGTGTGTGTGTGTGTGTGTGTGTTACATATAGAGAAAATAATTTGTCGTCTATAGCAATTACCTGGATGGCCCCTGGAGGGGCCGAAAGGCAAAAGGAAGCAGTATGCTCCCTCCCATATTTGGGTATACCAGGGTGATTCGACAGAAAAAAAAAAACATATGACCCTTCCCTGGTACAAGATGATACAGGAGGAGAGCCTGTGGCTTAGAGGTTAAAGCTACTGCCTTTTAGGCAGGCTGCACAGGTTCAAATCCCAGTAAGGGTATGGCTAGTTGATGAGAGCTAAATAGCTTGAAATAGATCTATACTAGTCTCCCTTTATTTTCATTATCGGCAAAAATGTGTTACATATGTGTGTGTGAAACACCGTGTTTCCCCGAAAATAAGACCCTGTCTTATATTTTTTGAACCCTGAAATAAGCGCTTGGCCTTATTGCCATGCACTCAAAAGCCCGATTGGGCTTATTATCAGAGGATGTCTTATTTTGGGGAAAACGGGGTATATATGCACATACATACATACATACATACATACATACATACATACATACATACATACATACATTTGTGTGACTTCTTTTTCTCCCATCAATTCAGAAATGCATTGCTACTCCTTCTTCCAGGATGTGTTTTGTATTTCACAGTCAAGTGTACAGCCCAGAATTTCTTGGTGATATCCCATTAAAATTCAATTCTAACCAAGATTAGTTATGTATGATATTATCATCATTATACAACATATTGATATTTTAAAATGGGGGAGTGAGTAGTATAAAAATACTTTACCACAATATTCATATATAGTAATATATACATACATACTGTATATGCATACAGGCATATGCATACATACACAGATATACATCTATATATAATTTTTATGAAGAATTTTGCATTAGGAAAAATATGAAGAAAAATAAATAAATACATAAGTAAAACAGAAAGAAAACAAAAAAAAAAGAAAACAGAAAAAGTAATAGAGATAGTTAAACTGTTGTCTTTTCAATAGTTATAAACAAATCCATTATCCTTCCTCCCTTCCTTTGTTCTTTAATTCTTTTTCAACCATCAAATTCATAAATCATCACTTCACTTTTTTCAATTTTCAGCAAAAACACCATAAAAAATTTCAAGGCTTTGGTAAAAGTACTTATTGTTTTGCCTTTAATCAAACAGGTCAGTTTCAGCCCGTTCTGACATCCTCAAAATCCATTCTTCCATTTGGAGAGAGTTATAGTATTCCTCTATTGCTGTGCTATACTAATATTCTTACATAGTCTATATTTTGTGAAGTATATGGGATTTCTTGGTGTAGAGAATACTCTCAGTTACAATATTTGTGAATCCACTGGTTCCTAGTTCATCAAGAAAGCCACAGCTAATGACCTGCCTTCTATTCTATGCCACATGTTTACTTTTCTTCTGCTTTGTTATTTAAAGCATTATGTTTGTTTGGCAAGACATATTTGACTCACCAGTTTCCAAAGATGATAAAGAAGAACCTGGCCCAAGATGTTAAGTCTCCAGCCAGCATTTTTGTCCCTCTGGCAAGACAGAGTGTGTCAATTTCCTGATAGCAAAAGGAAACAGGTCAAATACATGATAAGCTGTGGATGTTGCAAAATTGCTGGCAATCGATAGAGTACTAGCAACAAAGGAGAAATAAAGCAATAAAAAGCAAAATGTGCACCCTTTTTTTCCCAAACAAAAGGCTTCTAATTTAACAAAACATCCAGTCTCCAATCTCTAAAATGACCAGGATAAAATTAGCCACTATTTATTATTAGTAGTACTGGCCTAGTGCCTAGTTCCTTGGCACAGCTGCTATTTTTCATGGGAAGCAGAAAAGAATTTTTATGGATGTGGGGTTGGAAAAAAAACCCACCACCCAAACGTCCCTGAACATATAAATTCACTGTGGTGGGATATTGATAAGATCGTGGGAGATACTGCAATTTCTTTTATGAGAAAGGGTTGAGAAAATATTGCAAGAACCATTCTCATGAAAAGGCTAAGATGGCATGAGAATTTGACTGATAGACAGAGACTTAAAAAGTAAGAGTGGAGCTATTTGATGAATTCCCTTAGTTAAGGAGAAATGAACAAATCATGCAAATGAAAATCATGCATGCAAAAAGAAAGAAAAGTACCATACCTGTGAATGCTTGTGCATGTTTTCTGTTTTAGTTCAATAATTGGGACATGGAAACCTAGTACACTGTGGGGGAAGGGTTCTAATGCAAATCCTTTCACTAAGGGCTTGGATTTGATGGCCTAAATGTGTTTTTTAAAACAGGATCTAACCCATGCTTTATATTGTTACAAAATGTTGGTTAGAGCCAGTTTGGTTTAGTGCAGGGGTTCCCAATCTTTTCTATACCCCGGACCCCTAGAACGCTACTGATATATTCTTACACCCAGAGGTGGGTTCCTCCCGGTTCGGACCGGTTCTATGGAACCGGTAGTAACTTGGCGGCCTAGGTCGCTGGAACCGGCAGCGACCCAGGCTTGCCATGCCCCCAAACTGCCTCTGGTGCCGCCATCTTGTTTTTTGCTTCTGCGCATGCACAGAAGCTGGCTTTTTAGCACTGTGCATGCACGCACATCGTGTCAAGGAGTAAACCGGCAGTGAAGTAAACCAGAACCCACCCTTGCAAACACCCCTTACAAAAGTAAATAATTATATGCATATAATTATGCATATACACTATAATTTTGAAACTTCTAAGCCCAAATTTTCAACCCCCCTGTAATATCATCTCACGCCCACAGGGGGTTCAAGCACCCCCCAGTTGAGAACCTCTGGTCTAGTGGTTATGGCACCAGGAAAGAAAGCAAGAGACCATGAATTCGAGTCTTGCCTTAGCCATGAAAGCCAGCTGAGTGACCAGTCACTTTCTCTCAGCCCAACTCGTATCATAGGGTAGACATTGTGGGGAAAATGGAGGATGAAGGTGTGTCAGCCACCCTGAGTTATTTGTAAAAATAATAAGGGCAGGAAGCAAACAAACAAACAAATAAACAAATAATATGTGAGATGTTGTAGTTATTTAACAGCAGGATGATAGAAAGTAAATTCCAAGCATGACAGAGTCTGTCCTTCTGATTCTGTTCAACAAAATTGGTAAGATTTATATCCCACACTGAGAAGTTGATTCCTTCTCATTTTCAATTAAAAATAATTGAGAATAGGGAATGAACAAAATCTCTTCCTGAAGCTTTGGAAAGTCAGAGCCGTAAAATGATGACAAGACCCGAGTTAGCTTTTTTGTTGCTTTGGGGTTTTTTTTGTTCTCTATTCTGTCTAATAAAACAAAATTCTCTGGACATATTCTGTCCTTCTTTAGAAAAAAGACTCTACAATACAACAAAGACAATACAAAGAATGAAAACAGGTAAAAACACCATACAGTAAACAAATAACTCAGGAAACTGAACATGTACTTTTCTAGGACAGAGTGGCTATTTAAAATGCATTTGGTTACAAAACTATAAAATATGTTATAAGACTACATTTCCACCCGCAAGAAATTATATGCATTTGGGATTCATTCAATGGAAATATGCCTAGAACTGTAAAACAAAAACCTGTAAACAACTCTAAAGACTTTGAGTTGGCAGAAAAATACGACGGCATAAATTGCAATGCCCTGTTGGCCAGTTCCTAATCTGCAAGTGTGGCTGGCAAAATGTGCTGTCCTTTTGCACCTGTTGTGGGCAAAGTAAAGGAAAACAATTGTTGAGTTCCCTCAACTGAGTTTCCCCTCACACCTGCCAGCAGCAAAACAACTATCAATCGTTCTTCCTAACACAGGGACAAGGTTGGATAAGTGTAGATAGGTATCTACCTATCAAGGTGTTCATCTTACAGGTCATAGACAAGGTGGATGAACTGAGAGGAGCACTTTTGATGCTCCTGCTCAGTACAACCTTTCTTCACACCTGTCACCTGTCAGTCAGACTTTCTAAATGTAAGTACAGCGCTTCTCTGTGTTAAATGTTTGTTTTAAAAAAATCTATTGGATATGTAATAGGCTCAGAGGAAGGTTGTAGGATGAAGGGGGAGATAACCTTCACAAGCTTCATCCTTGACTAGTGCTTCAAAGGGATGGCAATGCTGGACATTAATAACCAAGGATCTGACAGAGGGCTGACACAGGGCTGGTGCCACCTAGTACTGCCAATGCCAGAACAGAGTAAGCTCCTGGGGAGTGGGTGGGTGGAGGAATAAGCTCCTCCCTCTAGCCCCCCTGGAATAACTTCACTGGTGCATCTAGATGGAAACCACAGTTGGCAAAAACAGCGGCAACCACTGCTGAAAAAAGTACCAGATGGTTGGTGTCTTCTGCACCCCAAGACAAAAAAACTGTGGAGATCAGTGGCCAAAAGGAGCAAGACAGATCCCAACCCTAACCATGTGAGCAATCCAACTGAAGCAGCTAAGGATAATTTCAGCTGTCTTAGCTGTAGGTTGGTGATGAGACAAAAGCAATATCATGGCAAAAACAAGCCAGGTCCTTGGTCATGTTTGTGTTGCTGTTAAATTTGGGCGCGAAAGAAGGAACGAGACGCAGGAACAGTTCAGCACCTTTTTATTCTCCTGGCTGAATGCAATACAAACTGTCGGCAGGCTGCAGGGAAGCCGCTTTTAAGGGCTTTCCTGTAGCATAGCCGGCCACTGACAGCAGTTTATTTCTCCCGCTGCTAGATTAGCCAATCAGCGGCAGCTATGCAAATCCATGCTCCGTATGGCAGTACCTAACACCCCTCCCCTCTTAGTTTGTGGAAAGTCCAATCGGTGATTGACATAGGTCACGTAGTCACATAATTAAACAGGGCGTCGTACAGTCCGACTGGGCCTGCGCGAATCAGTCTCTTATGGATTCTCAACTGGAGCGGACATGCCTGCTCCGGCACCTGCTTGTGGAATAAACTGAAACCGGCTGCTAGGCATGGTGGCTGAAGTCTCTGTGTCTTCCTCCTCCAGTCCCAGGTGACTTTGTTGGACTCCGGTGCCTACAGGTAGGGGTTCACGCTCCTCCTCTGGGTTTGAGGATAGGTTCTCCTGGTTTCTTGTAGGCAGGGCCTGGATCTCGGTGTGGTAGTCTTGGTTGCTTGTTCTGTATGGTCTCCAGGGCAGAGACTCACGTTGCTCTGGCCTTTGTTCTGTATTTTCTTGCGGTTGGGCCACCTCCGGTTGGTGAAACCAAGAGTCTCATAGCCTACTCCTGAGTTGGTCGATGTGTCTCCGCCACACTCGGCTGTCATCAAGTTTAACTT
The DNA here is from genome assembly GCA_023053685.1 of Diadophis punctatus similis. Classification (NCBI taxonomy): domain Eukaryota; kingdom Metazoa; phylum Chordata; class Lepidosauria; order Squamata; family Dipsadidae; genus Diadophis; species Diadophis punctatus. Next base: position 183,304,613 of record JALIGW010000002.1, on the reverse strand, counting down.
GATAGGACTTTGGCCTGGTGACTGCTATGACTGTGGCTTTCACCCACTTGGGATCCCCTGCATAGTTCTGTGCAAATACTAACTCGCCTATGGCCAGTGTCCGTGTCAGCTTGCTTGAATCCAGGGGTGTCTCTGAGTGATAGTTGGGGTTCAGTCTGTCCAGTTGGGACCTTAACTTCCGTCCCATCAGCATCTCGGCAGGGCTCCAGTTAGTGGGCGTGCATGGTGTGATGTGTTGGGCCAGCAGGAATTGGTCGATGCATTCTTGCCAGTTCCCTGGGCCCATTCTGGTTAAAGTCTCTTTCGTCATTCTCACCATTCTTTCCGCCTGGCCGTTGCTAGCTGGACTGAATGGCGAAACGAGCACATGCCTTATTCCCAGGTTGGCCAGGATTGACTCCTTGTGCTTTGCTGTCAACTGTGGCCAACATGAGGACATCTGGCAGGCCGTGGGTTGCAAAAATCCTTCTCAGGCTCATATGGTAGCTTCCATGGTCGAGGTGTGCATGGTCACTACCTCTAGCCATTTAGAGTAGGCATCCACCACAGTCAGAAATGTTTGCCCCGCCATAGGTCCAGCAAAGTCTATGTGGATTCTAGACCAAGGGGCTTTGGATACATCCCACTCTAATGGAATGGTCCATGGCGGAGCTGGCCAGTTTTCTTGGCATGGCAGGTAGGTCGCCACCCACTCGGTAATGTCCTGATCCAATTTAGGCCACCACAGGTAACTCCTTGCCAGTGCCTTCATGTGCACTATTCCTGGGTGCCCTATGTGCAGGGTCTCCATTACTCTTTTCCTTAGCCTCTGCGGTACAACAACTCGCTCCCCCCAACAGCAAACACCCTTTCAGTATGGATAGTTCAACCTGTTTATTTTTAAATGGTTTAAATTCTTCCCCCTCTTCTTCCTGTGGCCATCCCCTTAACACCCAGTTCATGACTTTGGACAAAACTGCATCTTTCCCTGTGTGTTCTGCAATGTTCTGTGATGTGATGGGGCTGGTTTGTTCAATGTTGACCAGTAAGATTTCGGCCACAGGTGTGGGGTCTTCCATGAGGTCGGTTGTGGGGCAGCGGCTGAATGCATCGGCGTTTCCTATGCTCTTCCCTGGGTCAGCTTGTAGCTGTAGCCGGACAGGAAGATAGACCAGCGTGTCAACTGGGGAGACATGTATTGATGAGTTTGTTGGTTGCCTGCGAGGAGACCCAGTAATGGTTTGTGGTCTGTCACAAGTTCGAATCTGTGGCCGTAGAGGTATTCATGGAAGCGCTTGATGCTGGCCACTGTTGCAAGTGCTTCTTTGTCCAGTTGGCTGTAATTCCACTCAGCTGGTAATAGTGTTTTGGAGTAATATGCAATAGGGGCTTCTGAGCCATTAGGAAGTTGATGGCTGAGGACAGCCCCCACTCCAAAAGGGGATGCGTTGCACGTTAACAGCAGGGGGAGGGTCTCACTATATTGCATAAGGATGCTGTTTGATGAAAGTAGGTCTTTTACAAAAGTGTTGGCCTCTCTCGGTCCCCATGTCCACATGGTCGTCTTTCCCAGGAGCCTGTGCAGAGGCTCAGCAACTGTCGCCTTCTGTTTTAAAAAGATGGCATAAAAGTTGAGTAAACCAAGGAACGATTGCAACTCCATTTTATTCCTGGGGGTCGGCGCATCTTTAATGGCTTTTATTTTTGCATCTGTGGGACGAATGCCAGACCTGTCGTTTAGGAATCCCAGGAATTCTACTTTAGGGACCCCTATTTTACATTTATCCCACTTTATTTTGAGGCCCCTTTATTGGAAACGTCCCAGCACCTCGCACAGCCTGCTCACGAGTTGTTCCTTCGAGTCCCTTGAGATGAGGACATCATCAAACTAGGGAACCACTCCGGGGATGTGGTGGAGCAAGTGTTCCATCATGCTCTGGAACACAGATGTGGGTTCCTCCGGGTTCGGACCGGTTCACCTGAACTGGTAGCAACCTGCTGGTGATGTCATAATGATGTCACAGAACCGAATTGGTCGGTGCCAGTCCATGGAGGCCGCCATCTTTTTAAAAAAAATTGGGAATTTTTTTGGGGAATTTTTTGTTCCGAATTTTTTTCCGGGTTTTTTTCCCTTCTGCGCATGCGCAAAAGTCAAGTTTCTGGCACTGCGCATGCATCGCCATCTTGTTTTTGGCTTTTTGGGGGGAGATTTTTGGGGATTTTTTGCCACTGCACCCACGCAGCACGGCAGGAAGCGAACTGGCAGCGAGGTAAATTAGAACCCACCCCTGCTGGAACAGTCCTGGGGCCATGCTTACCCCAAATTGCAGACAGTTGCATTTAAAAGCCCCCCTGTGCGTGACAATAGTCTGGGTTTCTGCGGTGGCTGCGTCCACTGGTAATTGCTGGTAAGCTTGAGCCAGGTCCAGTTTGGTGAAAATCTGACCGTTCCCTAGGGAGTGCAATAGGTGTTGCACTACTGGCACTGGGTAAGCATTTTGTTGTAGTGCCTTATTAATGGTGCACTTATAGTCCATACACATGCGAATCGACCAATCTGGTTTCATCGGGGTGACTATGGGGGTCTTCCATGTGACATGGTAAACTGGCTCTAGGACCCCTTGGGTGATTAACTTGTCCAGTTGTTCCTCTACTTTTGGCCAGAGTGCAAAAGGGACTCTTCGGGGCTTTAATCTAATGGGAGTGATGATGGGGTCTAGTTTAAACGAAATGGGCTTGCCCTATTTACCTAGACTCCCATTGAACACAAGTCCACCAGCAGTTTGTCCAGTTCATCCTCCTTTATTAGGTGCAAGCTGGTGATGCCGATGCCTAGAGGCTTGAGCCATTCCACTCTGAGTAGGGTTGGCCTGTGCCTTTCGACGATGGTCAGGGGTAGCTTGCCTCTGAAATCTTTGAATTGTATGGGCATTTCTGCTCTCCCCACGACTTGGATGGGGTTCCCCTGGAAATTATTGAGCCGGATTCATTGCGATTTAAGCTGTTGCCATGTGATTGTTGGCTGGACTTGCTTCAATGTGTCCCAGGACAATATGGTGAATACAGACCCAGTGTCTACTCCATTCTACAGAGGTTTCCCTCAATAGACACTGTGATGTGGAACTTTTCTCCCAAGCCAGCGTCTGAGTGGCCCACAGTCGTATTGTAGATTCCCCCAGGTGTCCTGGTTCTGATAATCATTCCGGTGTCTGCCTCTTTGGCCCCCTGTTCTGTTCTGCCCTTGTCTTCCCGGTCCCATGGGTGGTCTGGGTTGAAAGGGGGCTGGCTGGTATGGGGTCGGTGGGTGGCTCTGCAAGCTTCTGCAATATGCCCTCGTTTCTGGCAATGGTGGCAAATGGCTTCTTTGAATTTGCAGACCGCCCTGGCATGGCCCCCTAGCCAGCCTGAACAATGGGCTTGCCTTGCCTCAAAGTCTCTGAGCTTACCCTTCTTTCTGGGTGGATGCGGTGCACTGGTTCTTCCTCCTTGGACTCCTCATCATACTCGGGGACCTCAATCAGTCAGGCTCCCTGTGGGTGCGATGGACTCCGCTGGTCTTTCGGATGTCGGCTGCTGAGTTGTCCAAAGATTCAGTGGCTCTGGCTTCTTCCAAGACATCCTTGAATGTTGCTCCCCTCCGGATCAGCAACTTCTTTTGGACGTTGAGATCTCTCATTCATAAAATGATTTCATCATTTCCTCCGGGTTTATAAATTCACACTTTGTTGCGATCTCCTGGAGTTTAGCCACAAAGTCATTTATTGTTTGCCTTCACTTTGGCAGCAGTGATAAAATTAATTGCGGCTGACCATCGGAGTTGCTGTGGGAGCATAATGTTCTTTTAGGGTCGTTTGTAGAGTTGTCCATGAAATGGACTCGATGTCCGTGGGAGCCACCAAGGTCTGTGCCATTTTATAAATTTTTGGCCCGCAGTAGGTTAGGAAGAGAGCCCTCTTCCTATTGTTGGGTAGATCCTGGAAGTTGTTGGCTTCCAGGAACATGCGGAATCAGCTCATGTAGGTGTGTCATTCTTCCGTCTTCGGGTTGAAGATTGCTGGAGCGGGAGAGGTGTGAGTAGCCATCCTCAAGGTTGGCCAGAGAAGGACGGTGCTTGCTTCTAAGATGGCTGCAGATGCCACGAAGTGCCTTTGTTCTGCTGTCCTTCTTCAGAATCCCATCCTCGTCACCAGTGTTAAATTTGGGCGCGAAAGAAGGAACGAGACACAGGAACAGTTCAGCATCTTTTTATTATCCTGGCTGAATGCAATACAAACTGCTGGCAGGCTGCAGGGACACCGCTTTTAAGGGCTTCCCTGTAGCCTAGCCGGCCACTGACAGCAGTTTATTTCTCCCACCGCTAGATTAGCCAATCAGCGGCAGCTATGCAAATCCATGCTCCGTACGGCAGTAGGTAACAGTTGCAGTTTGGGAAATGTGAGAAAGATCCTTTAAATTATAATTACAATTTGATGGGACTCTGTACTCTTCTCTGATTGCTACTGCTCCAGAAACTATAATAGAGTTAAGAATCAACTTTGACAGTCCACCCTAAAATAATTCTTTTTGCAGTGACTTAGGCAGAGAGGTATGGCTTGTTTGTTTTTTGTCAGTAACTTCTCAGAGGGGGAGTGAGAACAGAAGGCTAATTGCCTTCAGGCTAAACAAAACCTCCTTTGGAAGCATCATTAGTCCCTACCCATCTATGTCTTAGCTGCAAAGGGCAATCAGTGGGGAGAAATACTTTATGGGCCATGTTACTCAGGCTCAATTAAGCCTCTGGAACTTGGGCAGGGGGGCAATTAGTGCAGATGTTTTAGTGGTAATCACGATTACAAAATACCTACAGTGCCCACAGCAGGTGTATGTTGCCTATGATATTTCTGAAGCAGCTAGGAGAGGTGGTTGTGTAAATTATTTATCCCCAAAGAGGCACGGTGTGGAAGGAAAACAGAACCTATACAAACGAGATACTTCAAATTTAGTCCGATTACTCAGTCGAATAGCTGAATCCTGGGGAGCAACTCTGAAGGTCAAAATATCCTGTAGGAGGCAGAGCATGCACTGCCTCACATTTCTCTTCTTCTGTAGTATTGCAGAAAGCAAATGTTATGAGTGGAGGTAGGAAAGAGTCCCAGTGGCAAATGCAGGCCAGCAATTCATTTACCCTCCTAATAACCCTGCAGTAGTCTCACTCGTGCAGTTTAATTATAGCAAATAATTATTACAATTTTAATTGTATAAGGGTTTTTTTTAGTATTCAAATATGCATTATCTAGTTTTAATTCACCCCCTTAAGATAAGTACTTATACTCCATATTGCTTATGGAGATAGTGAAGCTAATCAGAATTAACTGGATAAAATTCATAGAAACTTCTATAGTGACTATTAGGTTCCTTTCATTAAATGTTGATAACTAAAGAACAGTTCTTCATTTGCAATTTCAGAGGGGTTCTCTTAAATTTGACTGCAAACCCCTTTTTATACATACCTATCTTTTCAATCTGTACTTAATTAATAGATGCCATAAACACTTTGAAAAAATAAGAGAAAGATTTGGATTGCCATTTCCTAAGAGTTTTTAATTTAGAATGGTTGGCAATCCCAGGTTAATCTGATGACTCATGGGATCATAACTGTAGGGAAATAAGGGTGAAGCTCTTCAGTCATAATTACATCTCTCTGACATACAGAGGCAATTCCAAAACTTGTCGATCCGTTGCTTAGCAATTGGAAGAGAGTGTCGTTTCCATATATAATGAATCTACAAGGACAATTTAAGGTCAGATTGACAAATATGTACCCTACTTTATTTGCATAATAATAATAGCAGCCTACTTTTTATGTATGCTATGCTACTTTCACTCCATAGACTTTAGCACTCTTGAGATTTAGAGGGGAGATTTGGGGAAGCCAGATTCTCCAAGTTGTGCCTTTTTTGCTACTTAGTACTCCCAGTCGTAAGCATTAGGGAGCAGGATGCCATAATCCAGGACTGAGCAAATCCCCAGAGCCACTTGTACAGCCTATCACAAAGCACATGGCAGCCTACCTTCATTTTTGGCAAAACTTCAGAAAAGCCACTGTTTCAGCGGATTTATTTATTTATCACATGTATATGATATATGACAAGACCTTGCAGATGACCCTCACCCTGTCAAAGACCTTGGAATACTCACATCAAATGACCTAAGTGCCAAAGCCCACTGCAACAACATCGCCAAAAAGGCTTCAAGAACTGTTAACCTAATCTTACGTAGCTTCTTCTCCGGTAATATCACACTACTAACCAGAGCATACAAAACATTCGCCAGACCAATCCTTGAATACAGCTCATCTGTCTGGAACCCACACCGCATATCGGACATAAATACATTAGAAAGTGTCCAGAGACACTTTACAAGAAGAGTCCTCCACTCCACTACTCGCAACAGAATACCTTATGCAACCAGACTTGAAATCCTGGGCTTAGAAAGCTTAGAACTACGTCGCCTTCAGCACGACCTAAGTGTAGCTCATAAAATTATCTGCTACAACATCCTTCCTGTCAATGACTACTTCAGCTTCAACCACAACAACACAACAGATACAAACTCAAAGTGAACCGCTCCAAACTTGACTGTAGAAAATACAACTTTAGCAACAGAGTGGTAAATGCCTGGAACTCACTACCTGACTCTGTGGTTTTGTCACCAAACCCCCAAAACTTTACCCTTAGGCTGTCCACTGTTGACCTCACCCGATTCCTAAGAGGTCAGTAAGGGGTGTGCATAAGTGCACCAGCGTGCCTACTGTCCCTGTCCTAATGTTCCTTCTTATCAGTACCCATCTTATGTATATAAACAATGTTATATCTATGTAAATTACCAACACGTACTTGACAAAAATATAAATAAATAAATAAATAAATAAATAAATAAATAAATAAATAAATAAATAAATAAATAAATAAATAAATAAATAAATAAATAAATAAATAAAAATAAATATCACCACACATCTCACAGTAAAGTGACTTTAGGTGGCTTTCAATAAAAACCATCATAAAGATTAAATGTTAAAAACTACAATTAAAAGATAGCAACAATATGGCTAACAAGAAGGTAGCGGAGAGAACTGATGCTAAAAACAATGCAGGAATTTCACCAAATAACCATTTCCCTAAGATCTCCAGACCTTCTGATATGTTTAAATAGCATGGTTAAAAGGATTCTGGAAGGACATCAGAAATGTTACCAATCTCATCTGGGGGGAGGAGGGGACAAACAATGTTTCACAGGATTGGTCCATGGCAGAAAAGGCCCATCTCCTGGGTCTTGCCAGATGAAAATCTTTCACAGATAAGACCTGCAACATATCTCTTTTGCCAGACCTGATGTGATGAGAAGATTTAATCAGATGGAGGCAGTCCCTCAAATAATTCAGCCCCGTGCCATGAAGGACTTTGAAGGTCAAAACCAACATAATTTAGGGACACATGTAACTACCCATGCCACTGCATTTTGCACCAGCTGAAGCTTCTCGATACTCTTCAAAGGCACCTTGATGTAGGCCGCATTACAGTAGTCCATTCAGGAGATGACCAGGACATGAGTGTCTGTGAACAAGTTTGTGGAAGTGCAACCCCATCCAGACAGAAGCTGAGCCCCAAACCCTCAAACACAGAGATTCTCAGTCTTGCCAGTCTTGATATGTGATGGCATGGCAATGAATGACGACACTCAGTAGCTTCATGTAGATGTTGAATAGGAGAGGGGAGAGGAGCGCACTGAACCCTAGGGAACCCACAGACTAGGGGCTGAGGGCGGGATCTCGTCTCTTCTATCACCACCAACTGGAATCAGCCCCAGAGAAAGGAGAATCACCAGCCCAATCCCTGGAGCCAATCCCGAAAAATACCATAATCATTGGTAACAAAAACCACTGAGAGGTCAAGCAGAGCAAGGATGGATGCATAACCTCATCCTGCTTCCATCAGATCATCAAAAGGATGAGTAATGCCATTTCTCTCCCATATCCAGGCCTGAATCTAAATGAAAGGGGTCCTGATAAACAATTTATCCCAGAGTCCTCTGAAGCTGCTGCATGAGCTCTCTCAATCATCTTCTCACCAAAGGGGTGGCTGGAAACTGGACTAAAGTTGTCCAGTATTGTGGGATAGTGGTTTTCTGACCAGGAGGTAGACCAGTACCTTCTTAAGGAACAGAGGAACAACCCTCTCATTCAAAGATGAATTTACCACTGCTAGAATCCACCAGGGGTGGGTTGTGGATCCTTTTGCTGCCAGTTCGCTCAGGGTTGTGCGGGGGGCGTGCGACTGCAGCGATCAAAAAATAGCTTTTGCGCATGCAAAGAAGCAAAATCCAAGATGGCAGCACCCACGGACCGGCACCGACAGAACCGGCTCCGTGACATCATCACCGGTTTACTAACAGTTCTAAAGAACCAGTTAGAACCAGTAGGAACTCACCTCTGGAATCCACCCACATAATAATCCCCTGGCAGCTTTAGTTATTTTGGAGCTGCATGGATATTTGACTATGAATGTTTTATGAGATTTTATGGTGACAGGGCACTTAGTGTATCCTGGGGATTCCTGTTTGGATATATTTTTATTATATTTTGATAAATTGACTATATATTTAAACTCTATTAGTATAAACAGTCTGGATTTTTGAGAGTTGGGCAACATGCAACTATAAATACATTATGTTGCTTTCTTGTGAGATAAGACATGTCTTTTTCTTCCTCCTAGTGAAAGAGACTAAAAGTTGTACATTCCCAATATACAATATAGGATATGTTTGAATGTGGGAAATATATTTGTTTGCTCCCCTAAATTCCGCTGAAGATGTTACTTAGCCTGGTAATGAAACGTTCGGAAACTAACCCACAAGTTCGGAGAATGAACCTTCACCCTCATATATTTGTTATGTGTGTGTATATGAATCGGATGCAGCCCCTGAATGCCTGAATCAACATTTGATTTGCCATTCAATGCTCTAATGTTCATCATTTTTCCAATAGTTTAAATTCATTCTCTGTCCCTCTTTAGATTTCCTGTGTTATGCACAGATCCTAAGCATTTACACCTTTTATTCAGTTTGAGCTTCTAACGGTCATTTTCTGGCAAGGAAGTAGCACCTATTAAAAGAATGGGTTTGGCGAGCTCTAAGAGATTGTATCAGAGCTGCCAACAATTGTCAAACCATTAGTTGCTCTGAAAGATCGATAGATCACTCTAATACTTGACATAATTGCACTAAAATGCAAGCCTTCTATTATATGTATCCTGTGCAGTTTTGATACACAGCCCTAACCTCAGAGCAACGAAACACAAGGGGTTAGTAGAAACCTTACGCTGAATCTTGCAGTGAGGCAATAACAGGTTTATGGCCAACACACTAGACCTTGTTGGAGTTGTAATAGTTCACCCCAGGTTCCCTGGGGCTAAAACATATTCTCCAGCCCTGTTGTCTTTAAAACGATTGTGGCCTAATACCTCAACATCTTCATAATAACTTATGAATGAGAAACATACCTATAAAGAAGCAGAACACATTTTTTCTCCTTTGTTGTTATATTGCTAAACACAAGGCAAAAATGGCAAAGAACTCAGAGAAAAATCACTGTTAACTAACAGTTCACATATTGTTACTATATCCATTGCAATTAAATTAATGGGTGGAAAGTTAACGGAGAAGGCCAATAGTAGGAAGTAGGCAAGATGTACTCTTTCAAGTACATTGCTTTTGGCTGATTTTCTCAGCTTCTTCTAACTTCCATTTCTTCTAGAGCAGTTCAATATCATCTGTGACCACATGGCCACTTCTGGGATATTAGCCAAAGGAAGCCAAGGGAAGGTCACTGTATTTTCCCCCTGTCCTTCTACCAGCAGGCAGGTGTAAAAGCAGACCCCCAACAGCAGGGTTCTGTGTTTATTTATATTCCAAAGTGGCTCTGAATTTGGGACAAGGTCCAGGAATAGAAACATAAATAAGGAAATAAATTAGCAACATCTGGCCAGGTTCTTGTAATTTGTGATGGCTTTGCAGATTCAAAGCTTAAAGTTCTTAGCAGAGCATGTGTTAAATGTTAATCTTTTAAGGTCACTGATCAGCTCTTGTTCAAATTAGATTTTCCAGATACGATGTTTACAGTTAGTCAGAGGAAAAAGCTTTTCTGAGCGAATAAATTAAGTGCAAACTAGTTCTAATAGCAACAGCACTTAGACTTATATACAGCTTCACAGTGCTTTACAGCCCTCTCTAAGTGGTTTACAGAGTCAGCATATTGACCCCAACAATCTGGGTCCTCATTTTACGGACTCAGAATCGAACTGGAGTGAGCAATAAGTTAGCCCTGCAGTACTGCATTCTAACCACTGCACCACCACAGCTCTAAGATATTCAAATGGAGGATCCTTCCTCGAGAAGGGTGAGAAGTGGAAACTTTGGTGGGAAACGTTTAACAGAAAACATCTTCGGTGACCGCTGATCACTTTCTCTCATATGGAATGGGGTAAGCAGGCAATTAGAATGGTGGGCTTAGAGATCTGCAAAACTGCCCAACTAATAGATTGCAGGCAAAAGATGCTCCATCTTATTATCTGTCATCTAGGCTCTTTCTGAGCACAGATCTCTCTTCTGAAAGTGCACTAAATCCATGTTCAAAGGTAGCCCAGCTGTCAGACTGCAGATGGTGGAA